>CABHPQ010169427.1:0-20006 GCA_902168405.1 Peromyscus aztecus
TCTAAACTCAGATTTAATAAAGTAAAAAATAATAAAATGTTTTGTTTTTTTAATGAAGTCTAAGTGGCTTGGGCTTGTGTAGTTGGAATTTTCTTTGGGCTGCCCACCAGCTCCCAAATAAAAAAGACACTGAGACTTACTATTAATTACAAATGCTCACGGCTCGTCCCATTAGCTCTTTTAACTCAAATTAATCTGCTTCTAGTCATCTACATTTTGCCTTTGGGCTTTTCCCCTTTCTTTCATTCTGTTTGTCCTGCTTTCCTGCTTCCTCTGTGTTTGGCTAGCTGGCCCCTGCATCTCCCTGGTGTTTCTTTTTCTAACCCACCCCCAGCCTAATTTCCTCCTCCTACTTACTTTTCCTGCCCAGAAGTTCCACCTCTACCTCCTCTCTCAATATTGGCCGTTCAACTTTTTATTAGATCAGTCAGGTGTCTTAGGCAGGCAAGGTAAAACAGCAACACATCTTTACACAGCTAAACACATATTCTGTAACAGGCTTGTTTTCAGTTGTCTGAACCTAATCTCTCCTTCAGTCCTTAGACTAGAAAAGGTAGAACACACAGGTTTACTTTCTCATACTGGTTAGCCTAGCATAGCCTCATGTGTGCGCTCTCTCTCTCTCTCTCTCTCTCTCTCTCTCTCTCTCTCTCTCTCTATTTTGAAACTATAAAAAGGAAAAAGAAACTGCATTCCTGTCAAAACCTGCTAGAGTCAATTTTCATTCTCACTATTTTTGCAAATTTCTGTTTCTTTTTGCCAATTTCCTTTTTCTTGGTCCTTAATTCCAACAACAGACGTTCCTCTGAGGTCCAAGAATATCTTTGAGTCCTCACAAATTACACACAATTCTCAATGAGCCATCCTGGTTATTTCTGACAGTCAAAAATCAAAATCACTCTAATCTTTCAAGATACAGAACTCTCAATAGAAATCATAATAAAGAGCAGGAGCAGAATAGTTTGAATGCAAATTGGTTTTCCAATTAGAATTACAAGTTCGTGTTAGAAAAAAAACCCACAATATTGAAAATGATGTCAAAATAGTGCTGGACTCCAGACAGAATTTGCATTTTTAGATCTGAAAAGTGTAAATTAAAAGCAGTACTAGAAATACCTATGATCAATTGTGGGGGTATTGTGTTCCCCAAAATATTGTGTATGCTAATAAACTTATCTGGGGTCAGAGAACAGGACAGCCACAATATTAAACAGAGGTTAGGCAGTGGTAGCACACGCCTTTAATCCTAGCTAGCATTCCAGAGATAGAAATCCCTCTGGATCTCTGTGAGTTCAAGGCCACATTGGAAATGGCCAGGCGTGGTGACCCACAACTTTAATCCCAGGGAGTGGTGGTAGAAAGGAGAAAGGTATATAAGGCGTGAGGACCAGAAACGAGAGGCATTTGCCCTGGAGAGGCATTTGCCCTGGAGAGGCATTTGGGCTGGTTAAGCATTCAGGCCTCTAGCAGCAGCAGTTCAGCTGAGACCCATTCTGGATTAAGACTCAGAGGCTTCCAGTCTGAGGAAGCAAGACCAGCTGAGGATCCGGCAAGGTGAGATAGCTGTGGCTTGTTCTATTTCTCTGACCTTCCAGCATTTACCCCAATAACTGGCTCGGGTTTGATTTTATTAATAAGAACTTTTAAGACTCATGTAACAATCAATGAACTGGGTGTGTGAAAGCTGTTCCAAAGCAGTCAGTATAAAACTTGAGCAGCAACCTTCAATACTGCATCAGTTTTAGAAACTATCTTCTCAGTGTACAATATGAAATTATAATAGAACCACAAGTATCACAGTTTGTTAAAATTTAAGGAAATTTGATGATTCAACCATTAACCCTTAATTTATTTTACTTCAGTTAAATTTAATTGATAATATATTTGCATGGTTATAGAGTATTTTAAAAATGCACCATGAAAAAAGATAAAAGAAACTATACTTCTTCTCATATCTCTTCCACCCTCTACCTTGAATCTTATACACATGCACACCCTCAAATAATCACTTTATACTGTATCAAACGAATGATAAGTTATTGCCTTACTAGAAAACATCATATGACAAACCTTGTAGTCTGAGAGAGTCTAAGAGGAGATAAAATTTGCTGAGGATTTAAAGTAGAGTTTAAGACTGACTTATCAATGTAGGGGCTTCACAAAGATGAAGAAGGATCATGACCCAACAGCCCATGATTGGAGGGATCACCAAGACAAGGATTTTGAGACCAAGAGACTCAAAAAATATTCAGCATAAACTCTTCATACTTTCCAAAAGTTAGTGAGTCTGTGGAGAATTTCCTATAATGAACAATCAAACTATATGGTTGGGCCAGATAGTCCCTGAAGAGAAAAGGAATGATCAAAGAATAGTAAAAAAGCTAAGTCAAATTCATTTGGATACGGACTTGTAGTTTCATTCCTTAGTATCTGTATTAATTATTTTGTTGTTGTTGTTGTTGATGATGATGATGATGTGACAAATATCTAACAAGAAGCTACTTAAGGGTGGGTTATTTTGGCCCACAGCCTGTCCTGATGGGGAAGTGATGGTGGCAGGGGTTTGAGGCAGCTGGTCACATCGCACTGGCCATAGGAAAGCAGAGAGAGGTCAATCTTGGTGTTCAGTTCCACTTTCTCTTTTTCATTCACTCCATAAATTCCAGGGGCCCATGGAATGGTGCCAGCCCACAGTTAAGATGGGTCTTTGCACAGATCTAATTTGATCTAGATATTCCTTCATAGGCATGCCCAGAGACTTTTCTAGGTGGTTCTGGATCCTTTCAAGGTGACAATCCATGTTAACCTGGATCCAGACTAACAGATTATTTATAAATGGTTGTGATTTTCAACTAGTTTTTGTATCTCTTTCCAATATTTTATGTGCATTTCTATAATACACACACACACACACACACACACACACACACACACACACACACACGGCGGGGGGGAGACAGGGAGAGGAGGAGAGAGAGAGCTCTTTGTCCCTCTGTATTATTATTTAAATAGAAGAATGCATTATGCATATACTGCACACCTTGCTTCTCCTTTCTGACCATGTGTCTTAGTCATCTTCTCACATCACGATCACAGAGTTCCCTTTCTTTTATACAATTATGCAATGTTCTGCAATTTAGACCCAATGACCCAATTCAATCCCTGTTGACCTCCCCATCTGTTTGTTTGTTTTGTTTTGTTTGTAGTAGTCATTGCTGTTGTTTGAAACAAGTGCTCTGCACCTGCTAAGACATGGTCTACTTCTGAATAATGTTTCATTGCCCAGTGTTGTGGAATATTAGTTAAAGATGTGTTACCTTTGTTTATCCTGTGGAATATTTGTTTAATGATGCAAAAATGCGGTACATTCTTCTTTGTTGTATTTGTTGAACTCTGTCAAACTGTGTTACTTTGCCTGTCTAAAACACCTGATTGGTCTAATAAAGAACTGAACACCAATAGCAAGGCAGGAGAAAGGACAGGTGGGGCTGGCAGGCAGAGAGAATAAATAGGAGGGGAAACTGGGAGGAGGAGCTTGAGGAGCAAGAAAAGGAGGAGAGGAGGACATCAGGGGCCAGCCACCCAGCTACTCAGCAAGCCACAGGGTAAGAAGTAAAGAAAGGTATACAGAAATGGAGAAATATAAAAGCCCAGAGGCAAAAGGTAGATGGGATAATTAGTTAAGAAAAGCTGGCTAGAAACAAGCCAAACTAAGGCAGGGCATTCATAAGAAAGAATAAGGCTCCATCTATTTATTTGGGAGCAGGGTGGTGGGCCCCCCAAAGAGTAAAGAACTAAGAGTAAAGAGTAAGAACAAACAGCTACAGCCTAGTGTCTTAAAAATAAAAACAATATAACAATGAATACCCTTTTGTATATGCATGTTTCACAGTATCAAAGATGAGTTTTCAAAAAGGGGATTACCAGACTTAAAAAAGCATATATTTTGCAATTTGATTCTCAGTGGATTTATGCCAATTTTACCCTTTCTACCAGCCTTCCCATGATCCATCTTACAGAGTGGACACATTAGAGGTGAGAAAATATCCCCTCACTTCTTCAGCTCTCCCAATTCATCAAGGACAGGGAGACCCCCAACCTTTGCCTTCTAGGTCCATAGGCAGTGCCTTGTGGCCTGAGCCTTTCTGAAGATGACTTGGTGGTTCTGATTCTGGGATTCCCGATGGAAGAATTCCCAAAACTTCTAGAGATTACCAGTTGGGGAAATGAAACACATTTCCTAATTGTACTCTGTAGCCTAGTGAGTGGATCCTATCGGAAAAAAGGAAGGAAAGAAATGTGCTAGGTAAGAAAGGGAAGCAAAAGTGGAAAAGATAAAGGGAGAAGGTGCCATAGCAAAGAAGCCACCTTGGGCTTTGAACCGGATAAACTATGTCCCTGTGTTTTTAAAAACAGCAACCTCAATAACAAACCCAGTAGCCACCTGCATCTCCAGACATTCCCAAACCTACTTGGTTTAATGGAATCTCCATCTCTTGCCATCCAAGCTGGTTTTCTAACAGCCTTTGGAATATTAGCTCATGAAAAGCAAAGTTATCAGATGCATCATGCAAGGCACCATTTATGCAGATCCTCAGCAGGTTTGCCTGCTTACATGCTGTGAAACGTCAGTTGGCCTCCTGGACCTGACAGCCTTAAACCAGCTCATCAAGTACCAGCTCCCTCCATATCATACAGTTGGGCTAAAGGGGGAGAAGAAAAACATACCCAGGTCTCCCGCCAATTCAAGTCCTTCTGTTTATCTGTTCTGCTCAAGTTCAAAGGCAAGGATATGAGTTATGTACTTTTAAAAAAAAAAACAAAAAACTGGTAAAAAGAACTAGAAATAATTACTAAGCTGTTGAGACAAAAGAAGCATTTAGTGGGACCTGGGTTGATAAAGTCTACCTTTCAAGCAACCAATCAGTGATCAATTTTGTTTTTAAAAATGTGGAACACAGCCGGGCGGTGGTGGCGCACGCCTTTAATCCCAGCACTCCGGAGGCAGAGCCAGGCGGATCTCTGTGAGTTCGAGGCCAGCCTGGGCTACCAAGTGAGTTCCAGGAAAGGCGCAAAGCTACACAAAGAAACCCTGTCTCGAAAAACCAAAAAAAAAAAAAAAAAAAAAATGTGGAACACTTAAGTCTGGAGAGATAGCACAGTGGTTAAGAACACTGACTGCTCTTTCAGAGGACCAGGATTTGATTTCCAGATTCCCAGTACCCTTTTCTCAGCACCCACAGGGTGCCTCATAATCACCTCTAACTCCAGTTCTGGGGGATTTGATGCACTCTTCTAGCCTTCTTTAGCACCAAGCATGCACATAGTCCACAAACATACATGCAGGCAAAACACCCATACACTGAAGATTAATGATCAAAAAAAATTAAGTGTGGTGATATTTTAACTGTGCTCTAATAAATAAAGCTTGCCTGGAGATCAGAGGAAAAAGCCAGCCATTATAAGTAAACACAAAAGTCATGCAATGTTAGCACACACCCTTAATCCAATCCTTGGGAGGCAGGGATCTGTCTGGATCTATGCAAGTTCAAGTCCACACTGGGAACAGAGCCAGGTGTGGTGGTGCATACCTCACACCTTAAATTCCAACAGTAGTTAACCATGGGGGTCTGGAATCTGTGCAGACAGACAAGAAGTGACAGAGCTGGGCAGGAAGAGGAAGTGATGTAGCTGGACAGAGAGAGCAAATCAGATGGCAGAACAGCAAGGTATACAGGTGTGGGTAGACAGGAAGTCTCCCTTTCGGAAGCTGAGGAGTTGGTGAGGTGAGGTTAGCATGTGGCTATTCCTATTCCTCTGATCTTTCTCAGGTTTTCACCCCTATATCTGGCTCCATGTTTCTATTAATAAGACTGTTCAGAAATTCGTCTACATAAGAGTGACATTGTATGTTTGCAGCCACCTATACTGGAATTAAGTAAAAAACAGAGAGATAAAAGGACTGAGATTTATCAATTGTCGACATTTATATGTTGCCAAACGCAGATGATCCTTTCACTGAAAACTAAGCTGACTTTGGTGCCATTAGGGACCCAGTCACCAAGTCTCTCTGAGCCCTCTTGCCCCTCCCCCACATGGCCCTTGTGAACTCTAGGGAAGACCGAGTTCCAGGGAAGCCTAGAAATCCAATAGAGCCTCCGTGATCTAAAGTGGGGGAGCACAGCCGTGACAGAGGACAGCAGAGCAGTCACGGTTCCAGTAGCTCAGAGACACCTGCACCAACAAAAGAATAAGCTAAAGCAGGTTAGCTTTCTCAGCTGAAGCACAAATGTATGTAATCTATTTTTTCACTCCATAGAACAATAATTGACAACCATTCACAAGGGGGCCCCTTACTCTTCCTTATTCACTACAATGCATACAGCTAAGGGTGATTTTGTAAGCCATGATTGAAATGAGAAGTCTATAGCTCATTTAGCTTTCTTCCAGCTTCAGGCTGCAAACTCTCTTTATTAGTAGACATGTTCTAGATTGGAAAATTAATTCAACTACCAGTGATTCCTCACATCAATGAAGAGAAGATGAAGGAAAATATAAACGTTTACACTTCTACAACAGATGTTGGTCTCTGAAGACATCAACCCATAAAAGGAACACAAGAATGCCGCCTGCACTTTAGAAATGGGAGGACACCCACGTGACGTTGAGCTGGTGACTTTCTTATAAAGAATGTTTCCTACTAGTGAATGGGCACATATAACTCCCATGCCGTTAATGTGAAAAGCACAAGAGTTGTCTAGTAGAGAGTTCTGTCCCTTTGAATAGACAAGGATACAATCAGCGTCTCATTACACAAACAGGGCTTAGTTACATAAGGTAATATCAGGTCTCTGGTCTCATTCATCTCTTTCCTTTAAATCACTTCACTACTTCATAAAAAAATCCAATAAAAAGTGGATTTTATGATATTCCCAGTACAGGGGAGGCTGAGCCAGGAGTACCATGATGTCACAACCAGTGAAGACTACACAGTGAAAAATCTATCTCAAAAAGACATCCTTCTCCACGTGGATTTCATATTTAATTCCATTTGTATAAAAAACAATTTAAAAAGTTGCTTTCTATATTTACACCTATGTGTTCTCTATATATTTACTCCTCTTAGAGTTAAGTCCTTATTATTCAGAGGCTGATTTCTATATTTACACCTGCAAGAAAATACTCCCAACCTCACCTTTGGACACGTTCACTAATAGAAATGGGATGTCAGGACTGCTAGGGGGATTTTCATTTTAACTTTATATATTTCAGCCATTGCTGAGTCTTTCCAATTTTATGTGTTATGAATGTGTGTGAGTGTGGAAGAGTATGTGAGTGTGTATGTGTATGTTCACACATAACACAGCACTCATGAGCAGGTCAGAAGCCTTCAGGAGCTGGTTCCCTCCTTCCACTGAGGTTTCAGGATTGAACTTAGGTCATCAAGTTTGACGCGAACATTTTTACCAGCTAAGCCATTTTCATGGCACCATTGATTAACTTTTAAGAGAACATATATGTTATGCTTGTAGTAAATGATCGATCAAATGATCTAAAATGGAACTTATTTCCTTCAATTCCAGTTATAAAATGGTATTTGGGTCTACATTATAAAATGTGAATGTTGCATTAGGCTCTTGAGGATGTGGAAGAGGACCTTTTCTGTTGCTTGTAGGGATACCATTTCAGGGGAAAAGAAGATTCCAGAAGGTCCTCTCTGCATACCCTTTGGAAAAGTCTAGTTACTTTATAGATGACCGGCTGCTGCCACGTGCATTTTTCTGTGCCGAAAAGAATATTGTCCATGGAAAGTACTTTCCCCTGACACCCTCTGCGTACAGCAGAGATTCTCCATAATCAATTCCATCAAGTCTCCTTCCATGTCCTTCGGATTCTAACAACACTCTTTTTCACACCCAATATCTGTATGTCCTTAACCTCCACGCTGCATTCCCACCACCCTCCCCTCAACCTGTCTCTCCTGTCTCTCTGCTTTCCTGGCTTTTCCCCCAGGCTTTTTAAGCATCCATTCTGCAGTTAAACTTTGGCAACCCCCCACAAACTGTTCCCACAAAGCAGCCTTTAAAAGCATTCCCCTTAATTGGATCAGAAAGTCCACTTGTTGGCTTCCTCCAAGGATGAATTAAGCTGAGAGATCCTGTAGGCCATCGTTTAACTCAATTCAGCTAGGATTCACTGAGTCCTAACTGCATTCACAAAGCTCTAACAGACATGGCAGGGCCAGTCGTGACACACTAAGGCTCAGGTCCTCAAGCTGTTGGTAATCCAGCAAGTCCACTGATGTGTCTTCGGACCCCTGGGGCTAGCCTTTACTGAACTGTTTACTTCCAGACTCTTTGGACGGTTTCCTTTTGCTTTTGTTCTCATTGTTTATTCCTTTGTAAAACTCATATCATGCTAACAACTTTCAAGTGCACAATTCAGTGGCATTAAGTCCACTCCTGATTCTCCCCCACCATCCCCCTTCTCCACTTCTGAGGCGGTTCCTTCATCACACAGAAGTTCTGTACCCACTAAGCTCCTAGCTGTCTCCCCGTCAGGTTCTGGTAGCTACTACGCTGCTGCCTCTGGGAACTGACCTCTTTCAGATCTCTTATGTAGTGGACTCACGTAACATTTCTCTTTCTGTGCCTGGCTTCTTCTCTTTCACCAGGGTGTTTGGGGCTATGTCTTAGAACTGAAGGAAGAAAAGTGAGTGCGGGTGGGGGTGTCTCACGGGAAGGCCCAGCAGATACCATTCCATCTGTCTTCCAGCCTCCTAGAGCTGAGTCACAATGTTGAAGATTATATTGTTTAGAGGTTTTAGCACAACTTTCAGGAGACACACTGTCAGGTTCATAAGTGATGTCCTTCTAATAGAAGGCAGATTAACAAGAGAAAACCATTCGAGTTTGGTTAATATAAGCATTATGTGACGTGGGGTCTTTAGAGATAACTAGGTAATGCGCATGCATTATGTGACGTGGGGTCTTCAGAGATAACTAGGTAATGTGTGTGTTTACATGGTGTAAGGAGACAGTTGTCAGTGAGAACGAGGGGACATGACATAAAGGAGGCAGGTACAGGACACTCATGGGGCCTACTGGTGCAGGTTGCTATTGGTGTCTCGGTGACCCTGAAGACAATCGTGTTCCTTCCTGTCAGGTGTAGAGAGGCCCCTCCCCTGTGAGGTATTCAGAACTACTTCAGAAAGTGGCTGAAGAATCATCTGTAGGTTTTATAGTCTGCTTCAGGGGAGAAGTGGGGAGCGAGGTCAGAGAAGGGTGCTCACCTTATGTTCTGCTGTTTCCCTGGCACCAAGTTGCCATCATTTGGAAGTAGAACACATCCTGAATCCTGTCACGTCCTTAAAGAAATGGTTAACCCATTTCAGCACGAGACCAAATGTAAAAATATAAAGTGAGGCACATTCTCCAACTACTTGCCATTAAAAGGGGAGTGGCTTAGCAGGCACGTGACAGGGCATTCTTTCAGTTTTACATGGTCTTGAGAGCATATGCAATTATCGAGGGAAAACAAGGTCATACTGTGGTAACAAACTAGTCCAAAGTCCCTGGGGTTTAACACAACTTATTTCTCCCTCACACTGTGTGTCACTCATGAGTTTACGGGTGCCAATTTCACACTGGCCCTGGGGAATCCAGTCCAAGGGGATCCACCATCCTGTGACTGTACAATCTGGAAGGTGTGGAGGCTTCTCTAGAAACTTGCATGTGTTTTTCCTTCTGCCTGGACTGAGAGGAAATGCAGTTTCTGCCTCTGAGGACCCACGGAACCCCCTGACTACAAGGTCTCCAAAGTGTAGGAAAAGAAATGCAAAAACTTCAGTGTCTGCCACACACACACACATCCATCAGCCTGTCACTTCGGTCACTGTGGATCTGTCACATGTGGTCAGTCAACAGACTTCCTTTTAAAAGAGAAACAACGTCACTACAAACTTGTAAGATGTTTTGTGTGGATAAGCTTAAAACATAAAAGCAATGTAATGGGAGGCTATATTGTGGAGTTCTCAACCACACACTGAGGAAAAATTAAAAGTAACTTCTTTCTGAGGTAAAGTGTCCACGATAGCATCATACACAGATTCAAAATGATGCCATGAATAAATAGATCTGAAGTGAAGGTGCTGTACTCCAGCCTGGGTTTTGGTTAATTCCAGATACAGGCAAGTTGATAACCAAGATTAGCCATCACAAAAGAGGGGACAAAATATAACATTCAGTCACACTTCTAGCTTCAGCTAATTATACCCCATTTCCTAAAGTTTCTACCATCTCTTAATATCCCATTAAAACATAAACCAAGCAACAGATTAATACACTAATAAGATTAAGACAATCAAGATCCCAGGTCCCATCCTTAGCAACACTGTGTGGTGATATTTTGTTTGTGCTCAAACAAATAAAGCTTGCCTGGAGATCAGAGTATGGAGCTAGCCACTAGAGGCCAGGCAGTGGTGGCACACACACCTTTAATCTCATGACTTTGATCCCAATACTTGGGAGGAGGAAACAGGAAGTGATATGGCTGGGCAGAGAGAGGAAGTGATAAGGGGGAATGGAGATAGGAGCTCGGCCCTTTCAGTCTGAGGATTCCTAGAGATAAGAAGTCTCTTTAGTGGCTGGCTCCTTTACTTCTCTGATCCTTCAGCATTTACCCCCATATCTAATTCCAGGTTTTTATTATTAAGACCAATTAGAAATTGCACTACAACACTGCACAGAGGACCAGCCTTTAATGCATATGTGCTTAGGGCATGTTTCAAATTTAAGTAATGAAACTGCCCACCCTAATTAAACTAGAACTTCATTATCTGCAAAAGTTTCACTTCCATAGAGAGGTCATATCCACAGGTTTAGGCTTGCAGCATCTTTGTCAGGGTGTGGGAGTAACAATAATCAATAAAGCTCTCTGTGCATCCAATGCATCACTACAACTTTTATGCAGTACCATAGAATCAGGCCCCAAACAAACCACAGTTCCTGGCCCCACCCATTGCTACATTCAGGTGGCAAATTTTATCAGTAATGACATTGCAGAGCACCAATTATGGAGCTCATGAGATTTATACAGAGAGGTTCTTTAACAATAGGCTTGTGAGTGATTCTTATTTGAATCATAATATGCATTATTTCTTCACATGTTATTTGATTATCTCATAAATACAAATTTAATGTTAACTATCAACCCTACAAATTTTAATTGATAAAAGTTTCAAAGGATTAGATTACAATCATTTATAATTTAAAATCCAGACAGTATTGATGGAAAACAGAAAACCTTCAAGATAACATTGATGACGATGGGTGCCTTGATTTTTTTAGACTCTTTCTTGAAATAGGCAAGTAATCTTATTGTATTTGCACAATAAGAATTTGCAACTTGTCAAACATTATGAGAGCCAATTTTCTTAGAGAACACTGAACTAGTTCCCTGAGTCTATCCCAAAAATGTGTGTTTTTTAAGATTCCAAAGCAACCACTCATCCCATAGTCACATGAGTCCTGCCCTCTGGAAATATGTACTGACCATACTGATACAATATTCTCAAGAAACATACCAATTTAGAGGGCAAAAGTGAGATGAAGCTCATTAGTACTATTGATGAATTTGGCTCATTTTATTTATTGCACAGCATCCCAAACTCATTACCAGTTTTGCAAAGTTTGCATCTAAGAAGGAAGGAGTCTCAAGTCTCCAATCTACTTCATCAGAACAGTGTTTAGCAGTGTTTAAGGAATAAAGAAACACAATAGTCTAAAATATAGGAAAAATGACTGGAGGGACAAAAAAAAAACCATGTAGTCTGCACATGTATAATCAAGCTTCAGCATATTTAATAAAACTCATGTTCAGGCCGGGCGGTGGTGGTGCACACCTTTAATCCTAGCACTTGGGAGGCAGAGCCAGGCAGATCTTGGTGAGTTCGAGGCCATCCTGGGCTACAAAGTGAGTTCCAGGACAGGCTCCAAAGCTACACAGAGAAATCCTGTCTCAAAAACAACCAAAAAAAAAAAAAAAAACAAAAAACAAAAAACAAAAACCATGTTCAGAAAATAATGGTCTTGGTGGGCTCTGAGCGCAGTCTTTGGCCTTCTTACATCCTTTACTTGGCAGGTTGTAGTAAGAATCTTAGAAGGTCTTATTAATAAAATCAAGCCTGAGGCCAGTTATTGGGGTGAATGCTGGAAAATCAGAGAGACAGAACAGGCCACAGCTTCCTCACCTTGCCAGTTCCTCAGCTGATCCTTTTTCCTCAGACTGGAAGCCTCTGAGTCCTCATATCCGAATGGATCTCAGCTGAACTGCTGCTAGAAGCCTAAAAGCTTAACCAGCCAAAAGCTTCTAGTTCCTGGTTTTCACGCCTTGTATACCTTTCTGCTTTCTGCCACTCCCTGGGATTAAAGGCTCACTTTCTGGGATTAAAGGCGTGTGTCACCATGCCTGGCTATTTCCAGTGTGTCCTTGAACTCACAGAGATCCATGCCTCCAGAAGGCTAGGATTAAAGGTGTGAGTGCCACCATTTTCTAGCCTCTGTATCTAGTGGTTGTTCTGTTCTCTGACCCCAGATAAGTTTATTAGGGTGCACAATATTTTGAGGAACACAATACCACCACAGCAGGTAGATAAAGGGCAAATAGTATCAACTGGCTGAAGATATCACCAACTTAATACATGATCCACAATCAGAAGTGTTACTAACTGTCCTAGCTTGCATTCTGTTGCAGTGAAACAGACATCAATCAATCAATCAACCAGTAAACACCACTGGTCAAAACTAACTTGGAATACAGTCCAGGGTAGGAGCTCAAGTTCCAAACCCAGAGGCAGGAACTAAAGCAGAGACCATGGAAGAACACTGTTTACTTGATGGCTTCCCCTGGCTTGCTCAACTAGGTTTCTTTTGTAGCCCAGGCCCGCCTGCCCAAGGATAACACTGCCCACCCTGGGCTGGGTCCTCCCACATTAATCAGCAATCAAGAAAATTCCACAAACATGGCCACAGGTCCATCTGATGTCAGCAATGACTAGGCTGAGGTTCCCTCTTTCCAGGTGAGGACAGTTTGTGTCAAGTTGACAAAAACTAACCAGCACAGCTGCTGCGAATGTCTATCTAAGGACAGCCTCTGCAGTTGCTCGTAGATCCAAGAAACTGGAAGAGAATGAAGCTAGAGGCCATCATGTGCAGGTTTGCCCTGTCCTTGTACTATGGGTCTCTGAATGGCAGTCTTCTGGGGGGTAGAAGCTGGGATTGATAGTTTCTGCACACAGTGTCAGCATCCAGGACAAGAAGGCTGCAGCTGATACTTTTCTTTGTACACTGGTCTTAGCTAAGGTCAACTGTTATTCAGCATCTATCTCGGACCAGGGAAAGGCTTTGCCATTCCTCTGAGCCTGATGCAGAGAAGGCAGACCCCTCAGCACACCCCAGACACACTAAAACAGAATCTGTACTTTAACAAGACTCTCAGGTAATGTGTAAGTACATTAAGAAACTCTTGCCCAGGTGACCTTAAAATCCTTTCATCTAAAGAGCATCCAGAGACGCTGGTAACAAAACTCCGTGTAAATACAAGATCGAGGACTCGGAAATAGGAGACAGCTCCAGGTCAAAAGTAAGGAGGCAAACAGGAGAATGAGATACAAATATACCAGGTTCTGATAGATAAAAGGGTGCGGGGTGCTGAAACCTCGTTGAGACTAGGAAGAAAGCACAGGAACAGAAGATTGGTGTATTAGTCAGGATTCTCTAGAGGAACTGATAGAACGAATACCTTTATAGGGGATTTATTATTAGAGTGACTTACAGACTATGGTCCAGCTGGTCCAACAATGGCTGTCTCCCAACGGGAAGTCCAAGAATCCAATAGCTGTTCAGCTCATGAGGCTGGATGTCTCAGCTGGTCTTCATTCCATGCAAGAATCCCAAAGAAGGCTCTAATGCCAGTGAATGAACGAACTGGCAGGCAAAAGTGAGGGCAAGCAGGCAAAGGGCAAGAATCCTTTCTCCATGACCTTTATATTGGCTGCCAGTAGAAGGTGTGGCCCAAATTAAAGGTGGATCTTCCCACCTCAAAAGGTCTGGATTAAAGGTAGGTCTTTATCTTACTAGGGTTTCTTTTCTTTTCTTTTTTTTTTTTTTCTTTTTTCTTTTTTTTTTTTTTGGTTTTTTGAGACAGGGTTTCCAGGGTTTCTCCATGTAGTTTTGGTGCCAGTCCTGAATCTCACGCTGTAGATCAGGCTGGCCTCGAACTCACAGAGATCTACCTGGCTATGCTGGGATTAAAGGCATACACCACCGCCACCCGGCTCTTACTAGGGTTTCTATTACTATGAAGAGACACCATGACCACAGCAACTCTTATAAGGAAAACATATCATTGAAGTGGTGGCTTACAGTTCAGAGGTTCAGTCCATTAGCATCATGGCAGGGAGCATGGCAGCATGCAGGCAGACTACATGCTAGCTACATTTTGATCAGAAGGCAACAGGAAGTGGCTGTGACACTGAGAGAAGCTTAAGCAAAAGAGACCTCAAAGCCTGCCCACACAGTGACACATTTCCTTCGACAAGGCCACACCTACTTCAACAAGGCCACACCTCTCAATAGAGTCAATCCCTGAGTTCATGGGAGCCAATTACACTCAAACTGCTACAGTCTTCTCACTTCAAAGATTTAATTAAGAGAAATCCCTCACAGGTGTACCCTGCTTGGGTTTTAGTTAATTCCACCTGTGGTCAAGTTGACAACAAGAATACCCATCACAACTGGCACTGTAGCAGCCAACGGGAATCAAGAAACAGCTTTTGGCCTGAGCAGATCAGAGTGACGAAGCAGATTCCACACAAATCTGCCGTAGTTAAAGGGATCCACCTTCAGGAAAAGAGTGAATAAGAAAATATATATACCCATTAAAACCGAAGGAAAAGAGGTCCTCAAGCAGCATCGTACTGGCAGAAATCAGACATAGACCGAAGGAACAAGACAAGGCATCTAAGGCTGGGGAGATGGTCAAAGAAGGCAATGCTTGTTAAGTCGATAACATTCTTTCCCTCTAAACCGAGACCATAAACGTCATCCATAGGCTGGGGAGATATCTCTAGGATGATAGTAGCTATTGCATAAGTGTGAGGACTGAAATTTGGGTCCCTAGCACAGATATAAAAACCAGGTAAGCATGGCCGTACACCTGACAGCACAGCCTTTGGAAGGCAGAAACAGGGGATGCCCATGGCAAGCTGGCTAAATAGACTATGCAAATCAGTGGGCTCCTGGCCCAGTGAGAAACCCTGCCTCAGTAAATAAAGTGGAGCTCAATCAAGGGTGAGCCCATTTGTTAACTTCTGGCCTCCACCACACATACACACATGGGCCCATACATAAGAAAATGTATACATATACACACTCACACAAAATTCATCCATGATTCTCTTCAATTACACACCATGTGTAAACTGGTGTGCCACAAGAAAATGCCTTGAGAAGACAGAGATGGTAAGTCAACACTGAACAGAGCCTCCGATGGAAAACCTCTGGGCTGTGTTCTGCCAAGTGACCAGGTGCTTCACAGCTGAGGCAGAACCTGAACTGTAGTTTTTAGCTGCCTGACTCAATTCACTCACATGTGTGCAAATAAAAAGAAGTGAGAAATAACTTAATTTTTACAACTCCAGTCTCTACTTCTCAGCAACTCTGAACTGTCCTGAAGGTTGTGAACTGACACCCACCCATGCAGGATCTATACAGTTGGCTTTCTCCATTCAATCTGCATAGCCTGAATAATCCTTACTGAGCAGATCTCAAACCTAAAATCTGTGCACAACAATACAGATTGGTAGGTTGGAAAGTACTCGAGCCAACGTTTAGAGGAAGAATTTCCAAGCTCAAATCTCCATGTCACTTCTCTCTCCATACACACTAGAAGCTCATAGCTCTTTGGGGTTTGCTTTAGAGTTCAACTAATGGGACTCTCTAGTCCATTCCTCCAGCACCACCCACTCCCAGCAGGCTCCTTTCTTCATTCTCAATGCCTCAGCAATTTCTCTGTGGTTTCACTTACCACTCCCCTACTTCCAACAGAGAGTGAAAAGGAGATTGATCATCTTGCCTTTAATGACCACAAGAAATATTGAATTCTGGCTCAAAAGAACATTTCCCATGAGCATCATCTTAAATCTTAATTACAGCTTTATGTATTATTCAAGTAAAGCCAGAAACTCTGCTTCAAGATAGCATTCTGCCATTAGTCTTCATTCTCTCTTCTCCATCTCCTCTCTGGCTTCCAAATAATGGCCATTTCAGTTCTGTTGCTTCTTTAATTATACTTCAGATCGAATTATCATTTCCCTAGAGCACTAGACTTTCTCAGGCAAAAAACACATGACTTCCCCAGTAAGAGTGCTTGACTCTGCTCTGGGCCCCTCACTAACAAGTGTTAGGGATGCAAACAGACTATATATCAAAACCTAGAAACCCAATAGAAGAGCTCTCTAGAAACCCAACAGAAGAGTTTTCTATAGCAAAGGATCATAAGATTACCATAAAGGTTTTTCTGACCTGGGCCTGGTGTCCAATACACCTACAGTCCCAACTATTCAGGAAGCTGAGGTTAGATGATCAGTTGAACCCATGAGTCAAGATCAGTGTGGTGGTTTGAAAGAAAATGGCCTCCAAAGGGAATGGTACTATTAGGAAGGGTGGTCTTGTTGGACAGAGTATGTCACTGTGGGGAAGGACTTTGAGGTCTCTTTAGCTCAAGCTTCCTTCACTGTGACTGTCACTCTACTTCCTGTTGCCTGCAAGATGTAGGACTCTCAGGTCTAGCACCATGTCTTGCCTGCATGCTACCAAGCTCCCTGGCATGATGATAATGGACTGAACTTCTGAAACTGTAAGTGAGCTGCCTCAGTTAAATGTTTTCTTTGTAAGAGTTGCTGTCAACATGGTGTCTCTTGACAGCAATAAGAACCCTAACTAAGGCAGCCATGCTGAGATACACCAAGACAATATAAAAAAAAAAAGCTATATAAGTTCTCTTCTAGAAATACATACATGTGCACTCACATGAGTGCATTCACATACATGCAAATAAACACACATATACGTCCCAAGATTAAATCAAATCTGGATAATTCTCCATCAGCTGTTCAGAAATACTGTTTATCGAAATTCTGAAGTCAGAAGTGGGTGGCATCATTCCCTAGCTGGGACCAGGTCTATATAAGTGGAGAAAAGGAGCTGAGCAGTAGGATGTTAGTCATGCATTGGTCTCAGCTTGCTAATTCAGCTGGGCTGGTTAACCAATGAACTCCAGAGACCCACATGTCTCTCTCCCCTCTCCCCATCACTGGAATTACAGATGTTGCACTGGCTTTTCCATGGGTACTCCCATGACTTTGTTAAGTAAACATTTTAAATTGTTTGAGATTATAGTCTAATTACACTCTGGAAACCGTCCCATGTAAGCCCTCACCACTTGCTCTCTTTCCTGTATTCAATTGTTGTTAACGTGTGCCTGCTCAGTCTGTATAATGATATCATACTTGTATGTACATTTATGTGTCTTCAAAGCTGACCATTTGGTATCGGATAACCATTTGCTATGCTCTTTCCTGGGAAGATCAAGTCTCCCACTCCTAGCAAATGTTTGCTGTACACAAGAACTCAAGATCAAAATGATGACAGAAGATACACAGCATGAGTGTCATTGATATAGGAATTTGTTTCCCATGAAAGGGCACAGAAAACATGGCCCTGAATTGATTGTGTGTGTGTGTGGGGGGGAATATGCCTGAAAAGAAGAAAAATCTGAAAGCTAATATAAAGTTGATTAAATTAATGGAAAATAGTTCGTAAACCACGGAAAAAGTGAACTGACAAAGTCATTAGATATAAAGGAAAGTGGGTCTGGGGATACAATTCAGATGGTAGAATAGAGTACTTGTCTAGCATGCACAAAGCCCTGGATTTTATCCTCAGTACCACATAAAACTGTAGTGGTGAACAAGAGGTGGAGATAGAAGGATCAGGAATCCAAGGTCATCCTCAGCTCCATAACACACATCAATTCAAGACCAGTCAGAGATGCAAGAGACTATATCCAAAAATATAAGGTTCAGAGAGGTATCCAATTACCCAGATAATATACAAATTGTACTTTCTTTTACAGGAAAAATAGGATGTAACAAGCTGCAATATTTTCAATATCATGTTTCTGCTTTGATGTTCTCCCCTTGATTATACATACTCACGTACACATAAACATTTCATCTGAAAGACTGTAAATCCATACTAATAGAGATAAATCATAGCAGTAGTAAAAGCAAGAAAAGTTTGGTCAGAAATGTTGACGGCATTCAGAAAGTCTGAATGCAGAATTGGTCATGATGATGTATTAGACAGAGTTCTCCAGAGTAACAGAATTTACAGAATGAATACATAGAGAGAAGGGGGATTTATTACAATGACTTACAGGCTGTGGTCCAGCTAATCTAATAATAGCTGGTTATGAATGGGAAGTCCAAGGACCCAGTGGTTGCTCACTCCATGAGACTGGATGTCTCAGCTGGTCTTCAGTAGATGCTGGAATCCTGAAGAAATAGGCTCTAATGCCAGTGAAGGAATGAACTTGCTGGAAAGATGAGAGCAAGCAGGCATGCAAAAAAGGGAAGCTTTTTTCTTCCACGTCCATATACAGGCTTCCAGCGGAAGGTGTGGCTCAGATTAGGTCTGGATTAAAGACCTGGATGAAAGGTGGTCTTCCTGCTTCAAAGATCCAAATTAAAAGTAGATCTTCCCACTTACTAAACAGAAATCCCTCACAGGTGTGCCCTTTACTTTTGGATTTTAGTTAATTCCAGATGTAGTCAAGTTGAAAACCAAGAAGAGCCATCACAGATGTTAAGACAGAACAGAGAAAACCAAGACTAAACAAGAGTGAAGGCTTTGGCAAAGATGCAAGTCATTCCTACTGAGCAAGCTCTAGGCTTAAAACTGGCAAGAAGAGAAGACAAGGGATTTCAGGGAAGCTTTTTGGGTAATTAACTAAATGGCAGCCCATGATTGCTGCATCAGGCAGCCCCTATCTGCTGGTGTATACAGAACAGCTTGCCAAAGCTCCTGGCCCCAGTTATGATTTTAAGAATGCTTTCTCAAATCAAAAACAAGCAAAGGTGTGCTTGACTGGGGTCCCTTATGGGTGTTAGAGCCTAGCCAGGCTCATCCCAAAAGTGAAACACACCCTGTTGCAGGATATTTGTTTACACTGTGATTGGTTTAATAAAGAGCTGAATGGCCAATAGCTAGGCAGGAGAGCATAGGAGGGACTTCCGAGGAGAGAAACTCAGGATGAATCTAGGCATGCAAGAGATGCCAGGGAGACACTGAGGAAGTTGGCCATATGGTAAAGAGGAGAGGCAACCATGCCACATGACAGAAAATAGATTAGCAGAAACAGATTAATTTAAGTTATAAGAGCTAAGCTAAAAACAAGATTTCATAATTAATAGTAAGTCTCGTGTCGTTGTTTGGAGCTGGAGACTGGAAAGAAAGTCCAACTATAACACCCAAGTACACATCCACCCCCAGCCCTGCTTGTAAAGTCATTTAGCAATGTTAGGAGAATTCCACACACATACAATGGACCTATCCACTACCCAGAAGTCTAGAGTTTACCAGCCTTTACAAGGGGTAGGTTTGTGGAATGAACATGTCCACAGCAAACCTGTTCTAAACACCAAGCCATTCCTTTACAGAAATAAAGGTACAGTGGGGGAACAGTAGTCATAAGGGCATAAATATTGGACAGTGAGTGTCAACCACTGAGCAAGAGAACTGAAAATAATTTTAACCTGGAACCTTCAAAAACAACTGAATAATAGATGGGGAGATAAACCATATAGTGGAAGGGAAGATTCAATGTTGCAGACCTTTCAACATTCACCATTCTGCCCCCTGAAAAGTATAAATCCAATATAATCC
>CABHPQ010169427.1:26926-47893 GCA_902168405.1 Peromyscus aztecus
AGAGAGAGACAGAGAGAGAGAGAGAGAGAGAGAGAGAGAGAGAGAGAGAGAGAGAGAGAGATTCAGTTAGGGCAATCTTTTTGTTTTGTTTTCTTTTTTTGTTTGTAAGAAGATCTTGAATGTGCCAGAAACAAAAATGAAAACAAAAAAATTAGGGTTATACCTACCTGAGGAGCTTCTGAACTACAAAAGAAACAATCAAGGATGGAGAAATAAGCTACAGAATGGGGAAACCACCTGTAATCAATCCATCCAGAAAAGATCCACTAATGCCCAGAAAACGTGTTCCAAGAATTTAACCATAACAAAACCATCTGACAATGGGCAAAAAGTAAACTCTTACATAATTACGGTTTGGCCTAGATCTAAATAAAATTATTAAACTTTATTGAAAGTCGATTTATTTAACATAGGTTAGTGGTCATAATTGTATAACCATCAAGAGTCAGTCACTGTCGGGTTGGACCTGAAGACCTTTAATGCTTTCATTTGCTCTCTAAACCTCATCAGCTGCCCCATGGTTGATGATGTCTTCATAGTCAGTGGCTCCTGCTCTAAACAATGTATGGTACATTCGAGTATCCTGGGAGCACAACATGGTTCCAGAATATGGGTACAAAGCATCCATTTGAAACCATCTCTCAAGCCAGGCTGAATACTGTGGACCAGGATACATGTGTGCACATATGGGTACAGGCGGTGTACACGGTCATGGGTGTGGGTATGCTCAGTTTTATGCGTCTTGTGTGGTGGCCGGAAGTTGGCACTGCCGTCTTCTGTTGCTCTTCATGTTTTGGTTTTTTGTTTGTTTTGTCTTTGTTTTTGTTTTTTTGAGACAGGGTTTCTCAGTGAACCTAGAGCATACCTTTCCAGCTACACTGGCTAGACAGCAAGGCACCTAAGATCTTCCTGTTTTATACACACACACACACACACACACACACACACACACACACACACACACTAGTGCTGAAGTTAGGTCCTCCTGTCTCTCCCCACTCCCCCAGTGCTGGAGTTCTAAACAAGCAGTGCCAGGCCTGACTTTCATGTGGGTGCTAGAGAACCAAACGCAGGTCCTCAAGCATGTGCAGCAAGCCCCCACTGAGCCACCTCTCTGGCCCCTAAAAAGAACTTTTAGTAGCATTCAAGACTTCTTAAAGATGAAGGTGAAGTGATCACAGAGAATGATGCCCCAGCATCTTTGAGTCCACAATAGGATGAAGTCCAACAGTCCACAGCTGTGTTAATGGTAGTTATAAGGACGGCAAGTCCTAGAATCAACTTAACACTGTGTTACCTCAAGGTCCTCACCTTAAAACTGAAGAGACAGCCTCTCTACTGCACAGCCTTGATGCAAGGGGAAAGGCTTGGACCTGCCTCTGCTGAATGGACCAGGCTCTGCTGACTCCCCATGGGAGGCCTTACCTTGTTGGAGAAGGGAATGAGGGGTAGGTTGGAGGGGAGAAGGCTAGAGGAGTGGGAGGAGGGAAGAGAGGGGGATCTGTGATTGGTATCTAAAATGAATAAAAAATTCCTTAATAAAAAAAAAACTGAAGAGACATGCCATTTTCAGCCAGGATTCCCATTGGCCACAGCATCACCTGTTCTTTGATACAGCATGCCCAGTATTTGATCAAAACTTAGACATTCACAATAACAAGAATCCACATTCTGTTAGATTGAGTGGAATGTTTCACATGCATCAAATGGGTTTGACAGTGTTTTTCATTTCTTCTTTATTCTTACTGATTTTCTGTCTAATAGTTCTTTTAATTACTTTTAGAGGACTATTGAGACTTCCCACTATAATTGCTCAATTATCATTTTCTATTTTGAATTCTGACTTGTTTCTTCCTGTACTCTGTTACTCTGTTGTTGGGTGGAGAATCACTTGCAAATGTTTTATCTCTTGATCTATTGGCCCACTATTACTAGAAAATGTTTTCCACTGTCTCTAGTCACATTTTTTTGTCATAAAATCTAAAGTCTATTTGGCTGAAATTAGCATAGCTGTTCTAGCCTTGTTATGGCTGCTATTTGCATGGTAACCCCTTTCCATCCCTTTATTCCCAAGCCATTTTATATCCTTAAGCAAATGTTCATGTCCCACAGACAGTATACATCTAGGTCTTGCATTTTTGCCTCACCTGACAATCTTGGTCTTTCTACATAATTATTAATATAGCTGGACTTACATCTGTCATTTATTATTTATTCTCTATGTCTAATTCCTATTTGGTTTTTCTGTTCTTTTCTACTGCTTTCCCTTTCCTTATTTATTTTCTTTCTGACTGCCTTAGAGTTACTATTGCTGTGATGAAACACCATGACCAAAGTAACTTGGGGGAGGAAAGAGTTTATTTCTGCTTATACTTCCAGGTAACAGTCCATTGCTAGGGAAGTCAGGGCAGGACCTCAAAGATGGCAGGAATATGGAGCCAGGAACTGATGCAGAGGTCAGGGAGGAGTGCTCTTTACTGGCTTTCTCAAGGTGGCTTGCTCAGCATGCTTGTTGTATAGAACCTAGGACCACAAGCCAGCCCAGGGATGGCCCCACCCACAATGGGCTGGGCCCTCCCCATCAATCACTAATTAAGAAAATGCTCTACAGCCAGGTGTTATGGAAAACACATTTTCTCAACTGAGATTTCCACCTAACAACTCTAGCTTGTGTTAAGTTGACATAAATCTATCCAGCACAACTGGCCCCTTGTCAACTTCACACACACACACACACACACACACACACACACACACACATCACTGTTAAGCCAAAGTCTTTTGTGGTGATATTTTAATTGTGCTGAAATGTGATTTCATTTGTGTGTTAGTAAATAAAGTTTGCCTGGAGATCAGAGGTCATAGCGAGCCAGGGACAGCAGTCAGGTGGTGGTAGCCCACGCCCTTAATCTGATCACATGGCAGGCAGAGTCTCTGTGTGGTCAAGGACACAGCCAAGCATGGTGACACAAACCTTTAATCCTAGTACCAATCATAGAGACCAGGAGGTCTGTATAGACAAGCAGTGACGAGGAAGTCATGTGGTTGGGTTTAGAGCCAATGAGAAGGCAGAACAGAAAGGCAATAAAAAGACAAGTCAGACAGGAAGAAATTCTCTCTTGGGGGAAACTACTGCTGGTGGTAAGCTAAAGCTAGGTGGCTCTTGCTCTGATCTCTTTGACTTTAGCTCTGTATTTGGCTCTGTGTTTCTTATTTAATAAGACTGTTTAGATATTCGTCTACAGTCTTTCCTTTCTTATTCATCCCCAAGATCACACATTAATATCAATATCACAATATAAAACATTTTATAGACTTAAAAAGCTCCACAGTCTTTACAAATTCAAAAACTTTAAAATTCGGTCTCTTAAAAAAAAAAAAGGTGTCTTTTAAAATTCAAAGTCTCTCAACTGTGGGATCCTATAAAAGCAGAAATAAATTGAATACTTTCTTGCTTCAGGAGGGAAGAACCAGGGCACAGTCACAATATGAACAAAGCAAAAAAAAAAAAAAAAGACCCCAGCAGTGTAACTCAATATCCAATGTCTGAAATTTACTCAAGATAGCTCTTCTGGACTCTTCCAAAGGGCTTGGGTCACTTCTCTGTCTCTGCCCTCTGAAGCACACACAGCTTGTCTTCTAGGATCTCATTGGATCCACTCATTTGCTGCTGCTGTTCTTGGTGTCCATCCTACAGTACTGGCATCTCCAAAATACTAGTCTCTTGCTGTAACCAGGCTGCATTCACCAAGAGCCTCTCCTGAGCTCTCTCCAGGGACTCCAGCCCTGCCACACAAGGCTAAACCTCAGCTGCTCTTCATGACCCCTTCCAGCCTTCAAAACCATCTGGGAGACTCTGACACTACCAAGTTCAGCTGCCAGTGCAAGGTACAACCTTGACCACCTCTGTCTGCAACACAGCTTCTTGTGTGGACTCTGAGAAAACACTTCTCAGAGACTTCACCTCAGTGGTGCTCACTAATTTCTTAGCTTCTGCTGACCAGCACATATTGTCCCAGGAATGCAAAGGTTTTACTTTATTCATCCTGGTCTCTGGTTAAATTCCAGCTCATTCTTCATCCCCAGCTGACTAGAACTATAGATTCTTAACTCAAAATAACAAATAGCCCTGATAGAGTCTTTAAACTTCCCTCTGAAACTCCACAAACCAAGCCTCTATCACCTGCAGTGATTCAAGCTCCTACGGGACATGCCATTGAGCTCTTAACATTTATTGGCTTTTCTAGCCCAAAGTTCCAAAATTCATTCACACTCCTCCTAAGAATATGGTCAGGTCTGTCACAGCAACACCCCACTATGCTGGTACCAATTTGTCTTAGGATTACCATTGCTGTGATGAAACACCATGACTAAAGCAACTTGGGAGGAAAGTGTTGATTTCAGCTTACACTTCCAGGTAATAGTCCATTGCTGAGAGAAGTCAGGGCAGGAACTCAAACAAGGCAGGAACCTGGAGGCAGCAGTTGACAATGTAGAGGCCATGGAGGAGTGCTGCTTACTGGCTTGCTCATCATGGCTTGCTATGAAGCCAAAGCTGGACTTGCACTCCTGATCCTCCTGTGGATCCAAGAGCTAGAATTGTAGGGATGAGCCACAATGCCCAGATATGTCAAGGCTTCTTATATAGTCCTTCCCATTCTCCTTGAGTTTTTGGTAGAGGTAAATTCCAAACCATCCTGGAAAGTCTTTCAAGGATCCAGCTCAGAACAGATGCAGTACCAGGCACTAATGTCTGAAAGAGGCAAGTCCAAAAATGCCTCAGATTCGGGAGAACAATGATGACCTATCACCTTGAACACCATCACTTTTCTTATATCTTATCATTGAATAAGCAAATACGTGACCTAAGAATCCATGTAAAATTGAATCCATGCAAAATTGACGGTGTATATTACTATGTAGAATACAACTCCCCCACATCTCCTGTATTCCACCCTAAGGTGCAGTGGAATTTTAGTGTTTTCAGTGAAAGTACCAAAAGGATTCTCTCCTGGGGTACAGAAAGGCAAAAAACTGAATATTTACTATTTTGTCTCATTTTAGACATGCAAGCTTACACTGCAGGTGAGAAGGATGAATCAGAATCAGCACCCAAGGGCAGAGCTAATCACCATATAGTAAGTGAACTAATATTCAAGTTCAGGTTTAAAGCTCTAGAGGGAAGAGGTATCACAACTCCTATTAGTTCTTAAATGGACCCTTTGGCTAGATCTTTAACTGAGTTCATACAATTCTGATTATCAAGAAGAAAGCATGCAAATTTTATCAACTTACCTGAACACAGGACCTTCAAAAGAAAGGGAATTTCAAAAACATAACCAGGGTAAGAAGCTATATGCTTTTCTTTATTTTTTAAAAAAAGAACAAAGAATTCATGAAGGAATGACAAGACAAATGAATCTCTGGACTACTACGGTCAATTCTAATGATGTCAGTAAGAGATGTATGAGGGGACGGTGAAGTTATTAGAAGGTAGAGAGACATAAAGTTATTTACTCAGGTTCAATAAAGCCCCAAAGACCAGTGTCTGCAAAGAGCACACTAATTAGTTATCTAATACACAATGGTCAATCCTGAAAATGTATACCTATATATAACATTATATGGACTGAACATGTATTTATATTTTTAGAAATACACACATACACGGACATAACAACAACTGAAAAAAAGGAGGGTTTGGAGGGAGAAAAGGTAAGGGGGAAATGGTGTCATTATATTATAATCTAAAAAAATATTTTTTAAAAAAAGAAAATTAAAAACCTATGTCCTTGCTTTAGTACAGGGATGATACCCATATCAAAAGAATCCTTATGGTTTGCTGTATGTAGGGAAGGATGAGCTGAATGACCCTTTCTAATGTTAGAGTTGCTTAAGTGATCTCAGCTCGGAATAGTCAATATACAAATTCAGTGTATCTTAAGACAGCATGTCCTTAACTCCTGAAAACTGTATTAGTACATGAGAGCAGCATTGCACAGCTCCCAGCAGCAACAAAGCACTTTTAGAACCCAGCAACCACCCCTTTTTAATACATTTTGCTGATGGGTATCACATGGGTGGACCAGGCCTTGCAATGGTTTACCGGAAAAGAAGATAGATTCAAGGTCAAATGTCACTTCTTAACTCCTCGTCAGAGGTGCAGCAGCTTGAGTTTTCTTAGCTGCGAATGAAAACACAAAGAATAATGTAGGCCTCGACTGTTGGTTGAGAAAATTTTTCTAAAATTAAGCAGTAGATTTATTACTTAAGCATTCTCCCACTGTGGTGTTGTGAAATATGCATTTGGTCTCCATATCCTGACCCAAAAAAAAGCTTTTGCAACTGAAATTTTCCAGAGTTCTAAGAACGTCATTTCTGTGTTGAGGAAATGACTGGTAGTTTGGTTAGCTTTGAGATTGCGGGTTGGTCACAAGAAAGACGAAGACATGATTATAGGGTTGGGACTTCCAATCCCACCCCAGTCTCCAAGAAGGGAGAGTAACTGAAGGTTGAGCTGATCATTATTGATCACTGCTGGCCAATGTGTGTAATCAATTATACCTGCCTAACACAGTTTCCATAAAAACATAATTTTTGTTTATTTGTGTTTCATATTTGAGAGAAACAGAACATGAAGTTGGGGGGTGAAAAAGTAGGAAGAATCTGGGAGGAGTTGAGGGGGGAGTAAAGAATATGATCAAGATGTATTGTATGAAAAAGAATTTTTCTCTAAATGAAAAAAACTTTAGGAAAAAAAAACCTTAGAACTCAATTTGGGGTAGGGCTTCTGGGTTGCTACACACATGGTGACTCCAGAGCTCCTAGAGACGGCCCCTTCCAGTTTCTTATTCTGATGTATCTCTTCCCTCTGGAGGCTCTTCTGCATCCTCTGTGATAAATGAGTACACCTAAGAATTTTCTGAAAATGGATTCACTGCAGCAAATTCATCAAACTGATGATATCTGAAGAATGGTTAGGCTAGGGAGCTGAACTCCTAACTCACAGCATCACATCCTATGTCCAGGTAGATAATATCCGAACTAAAGTAGAGATACCCAGTGGTTGTCCACTGCAGAACTAATTGCTTGATGACTTGTAGAAGAAAAGTCCCACATGTTTCATCCCAAGGTGTTCTTGTTGGGAGAGTATAGTAAGGGAAGTTAGCCTCTTGTTCCAATTCTTCAGGCCCACTGTGTCTCTGCATACCTCCAGTTCTGAACCTAATGCCATGGAGTAGATTACTTTTTAAAAATCTAATACCTGTCTATTTTTTCTCTTTTAATAAGACTAGATCCTTGATAGGTACTTAGCATGGTATTGTCAATAATATCCGCTCACTACTATTTAGTGAGCTCCTATTATGCTGTGCACTGGGCATGTAAAAAAGACACCACTCTATGTATTTCACATGCATTGAACCCTCTGTTCTCTTTTTGTTTGGTTGTTTCCAAGATAGGGTCTTGTTAGTAGTTTCTTAGGGTTACCTCAAACTCTTGTTCCTTCTGCCTTAGCTTATGGAGCACTGAGATTACAGACATGTGCTGTGGGATAAAGTTCTTGTACATTGGTTTAATGAAATGCTGATTGACCAGTAGCCAGGCAGGAAGTATAGACAGGGAAAGCAGATGAGGAGAATTCTGGGAAGAGAAAGAGCTGAGTCAGGAGTCACCAGCCAGACACAGAGGAGGCAAGATGACAAGGCAGAACTGAGAAAAGGTACCAAGCCATGTGGCTAAACATAGACAAGAATTATGGGTTAATATAAATGTAAGAGCTCATCAGTAATAAGCCTGAGCAAATGGCCAAGCAGTTATAAATAATATTAGCCTCTGTGTGATTATTTTATAAGCAGCTGCAGGACTGTGGGTGAGAGATTTGTCCCAACTGTGGGCTAGGTGAGACACAGGAAATCATCAGACTACAGACATGTACCACCATACCCAACCTGTGAGATATTAGCGCTTAAAGTAACTTTAAGGTGTGGGTTATTATTAGTTAAAACCTATGGATGGGAAAAGTGAGATGATGGGAGATTAAGGAACTTACTCAAAGTGAAAGAGGTAATATCTAGCAGTGGTGGAATTCAAGCCCATGTCATCTATATCCAGAGACCACACTCTAAACTTAATGCCCTGCTTTCTTTTTTGAATTAAATTTTTTAAAAAGAAAGAGGGGGAGGAGGAATAGGAAGAGTAGAAGAAGAAAGAAGAGGAAGAAGAGGAGGAAGAGGAGGAGGTGGTGGAGGATAAACAGCAGCATGAAACGGGCTTTATCAAATCACTAAACAAACAGATTAGGGCCACTTTACAAACTTCACCGCCCCCGCCCCAGCCATACAGCAGGTAAGGCTATCTTTCATACAGATGCAATTTCAAATGGAATACTTCATTTAAATACCCTCAGTGGAAAGAAAGCTTAATTTATCCTCCTAGATAATTGTAAGAAGATTAAAAGTAGATGCACTGACTTGAAATAAAGCCCCTGGGAACAATAAAATTTAAACAGAAATAAATTAACATTTAGTATCCTGCTAAATATAACACAAGCTTGCTAGTTAACATGCTTGGTGTACACTGTTTCTGTTACATCCCTCCACTCTCTGCATTTCAACTAACAAACCCCAGCAACTGGCACCAAGAAATTATATGCATTAGGGCTCATCTTCTCAACCCACATGCTGAAATCTCCCTTTACAAAGACTTTTCAACATATAAAATACTTACTTAGTCTTTAAGACAACCCTGTAGGATGGCCACTATATTCCCACTTTAGGATGAACCAAATCCAATGGGGATGTAAGCAGGTTTCTCAAGGTCTCACAATTGGTAAGTGACAAAAATGCAGACTCAAACCTCAGTCCAAACACCAAGCTTACACCCTGTCCTAGGACTCCAAAGCTAGGCAGAAAAGGAGGTGGTTTTCACCATGATATCAAATGCGGTTCTTAGTGGGACATAATGAGCTGAACTTGGATAACAGTGCTTGTTCCAAACATAGAACTTTGCTGCTAAGGAGCCCAAATACTTTATGCATCATTAAATTTGCCAAATTTCTCAATAGCTTGCAACAGGAAATGTTGACTATGAGCCACAGTCCTGTCCTCAGCTTGGGTGCCAACAATCCAGCCAAATGTCATCAGATCTGATGTCCCCACAAGCTCCATGACTTGGCTTGGACTTGGGTTGCCTTCATGTCACAGAACAAAAATTTAAAAATAAAGAAATGAAATGGAGGGTAAGTTCCCTGTTTCCAAGGCCCTGAGAAGACTGGCATTTAAGCTTCTCTCTTTAATGCTATCCAAAGAACAAAGATGAAGGAAAGCAGCAGGTGAGAAGCAGATGCAGCTTCCAATAGTTCTTCCAGCAGAGTTGCTCAGTATCTGATGGGCTTAAAATCAGATCTGTTACATAGGAAAGAGGTCAGGGAGTCTGTCTGCAAACTAGATTTGCTGGCTAAAACCACTCTGCTTTGTGTATCAGGTTGCTTAAAGCATGGCCAGGTCCCTTCATCTGTGCTTATTATTATCTTTGGTTGATTTTGCATGACAAACACGGCTGAGCATCTCTGACAGAACCCATCTATCCACAGAGCATTTGTTATTTGGTCCTTTACTGGCACCTGGCAGCTCCTGGGTCTAGAGCCGCCTCCAGCCTTCCATCTCTGACAGCAAATACTTGGAAATAACCAAATGTAACAGAGACACCTTAATAATTGGGGCTTTTAAAGGAGCATCCGGTCCTTGTCCTGACTCACTCTACTTTCTCCAACTAGTCTGGTCTCTTGAAGTTGCTTTTCCATTCCCAGCAAGCAGACCTGCCACATGCATATGCAGAACTCTTGGCTCCCCATTTTTGTTCTTCCCCAATATAAACCTAAATCTGCTGCCAGTACAAGGAAGACAGTTTTCTGGATTAGCTATCTTCCTGATCTGCCCAAACCAAAAATACATTCCTTGCTTGTTTCACCATGCCTTCTGTCAAGAGTGCCACTTGTAGAGGTAGCAGGTGGAGAGACTTAATACTCCAGAATTAGGTCATCAGTCTAGGACTCTCAGAACAGGGATGTACAAATACATTTGAATTGTTAAAAAATTGTGGAAAAAAAAACAGAAGAGCTTTTCTTACTCAAAAAATAAATTATAAGAAATGAAAGAGAAACACACGACAAATGGATTGGGGGGAGGGGAAAGGGAAGCTACCACCAACACTACAGCCAAGAGAGGCACAGTCATGGAAGGTAGGCATGATTTCAGTCAACGCTGGGCTTAGAAGAGCAAGAATAGAGAGGACAGGGTCCCTGCAGCTGGCAGTGTGATTTGCACCTTTCATTGGAAGCAACCGGACGGTGTGTCCCTCTCCAGCCTCCCCACAACAGCCTCAGCAGCAAAGGCATCTTTCAGCTGACTGGAGCAATGGCAGGGAGCAGATGAAGGGCTGTATTAGAAAGGTGTGAGTGACAAGTGACTGGCAATCCCCAGGATAAACAGGGAGACTGCATTGTCAGGAGAACAGCCATTGGTATAATCCACTAACAAACACAGACACATCTCCCTCAAGTCACTGGAGAGAATATGTCTTAGAGAGATGGTACGCTCACAGAATAGTGAAGAGGGAATCACCATAATTACAAAGGTAAGCTCCATCAAATGTTGCCTAACCTTTGAGAGCCCCCAATTATAAATACAACCTAATGTCTGAGCAAACAGTTACCAAGGCAAAAAGAATCAGCAATACAATGAAAATAGCAGAAAGTATGTGAGGAACACTTCAAAATAAACTTGAAATGCAATGAACCCCACTTCACAAAAAAGAAATACACCAAATTATATGAACAGGTAAGGCAACTTACAATAGAAGAATATCATGGCCAGAAATATGTAAAAAGTTATTTTCACCAGTAAGCAGGAAGGAGCAGAGTCAATTATCTAACATCCCAAATCCTCCACACATTGGTGGGACAAAGCTTTAGGAGACATAATAACCATTGTTAAGGAGGAAGGGTATTAGACATTAAATCAATCTATGTAACACTAATGAGCATGGCATTTCATCCAACAATCTACTTCTTGATGTCTACTGGCAAGGAACAGCTTCACAGATGTACAAAGTATTCACACAGCACTGTTTACATCTTAAAAAATTAAAGCAGCTTAAATGTCTATCACTAATAATTGGGCCAACTCAGGTGTGTGCAAGCTAGAAATATCTTGCATTTATAGGATCCAAACTCCAATAGACAGAGAACTTTGTGGTGACTATGACTTTTCAAATCTCATTCCCTGGCCCTAGAAGAGTGTGTGCCATAAGGGAGCTCTGAGTATGTATCAAAGGAGTTACCAAGTCTTCATGAATTGTGTAAGCACTGTACTTTGAAGGAGTAGCATATCAGCACATAATCTTGCTTTTTCAGCTTCCTACTGGATTCAACCAATGAGGAGCTCCCTCCAAGACCAAAGACAACATGTGGGTGTTCTCACTTGCCATAATAAAATGTAAACATAAGGGTGGACTTAAACAACAACAACAAAAATGTTTTCCTATAGTTTGGGAAGGTCTCAGATAAAAATCTAACAGTATTTGGTTTCTGGTGAGGGCTCTACTCATGGCTTGGAGATCCTGCCTCTCATGGCCTATTTCAGTCCATGTATAAGGGGAAAAGCTCTCTGGCGTCTCCTCCCACAGGGACAATACTCCCATCATGAGGGCCCATAACCCTTATGTCAACATCTGCCTCTATTGACCTTGCAAATGCTATATCTCCAAATATTAGTGAACTGGGGGTTACAGGTTGACTTTATGTCATTTAGAGGAGAAACAAAAATGGCCAGTCCAAGATAGAGAGGAAAGAAAGTGAGAGAGGGGCTTGTTGTCTTGACTTTGTCCTTGTGAGGTTGGCTCAGACTCTTGAGGGTCTCAGCCTTGCCATGCAGCCCATGCCACCCAAATGTCTCTGCTGCTGTCACTCTCTCTTACCATCTATGTGTCTGTCTCCTTTTCTGAAATTCTCTTTCCCAATACCTCCTCTTCCTTTCTCCCTGCATCTTCTCTAGAGTGCCAATAGTGTCTTCGTTATCACTTATTTCAAGGGACTCCATTCAACTCCTGTGAATTTCCTACCCCCTGGCCATAAAATGTAGCTGGTTTGAAATTACCTCAAATCATTCAATTTGAGTTAGGTTATTTGTTTTCTGTCTGGAACATGATTGACACACAGATTGGTACAGAAATAAAGACCCAAAGTATTTACTATGTGAAGAATGCAGCTTTCAGAAGACCGTAGAGAAAATGCCATAACCAATGCAATAACATGTAAAATTATATATAGAGAGAGAAACAGATATGAAAGAATGTATACTAGCTGATGCAGTGATTATACCTAAAGGGGAATAGATTGGGGAGATAGGCAGAGAAAAGAGGGAAGAGGGTGACATTCTACTGTATCTGTATTGCTGGAACTCTTAACATAGAGGATACTTCTCTAGGTAGCATACTTAATTAAAATATCTTAAAAGAAAAAATGAAGAAAATTAAGTACTTAAACTATATTTATTAAATTCCAAGCATGAAACTACTTGTTTTAAATATATGCATCATTGTCACAGTCTACACTGTGGTGCTGCAACAGCATACCACAGATTGAGTAATTCAAAATGAACAGAAAAATATTCATCCCATCTCAAGACAGTCTTAAAAAAATTAGTGTCTGGTGGGGGTGGGGTGGGGTTTCTTGCTTTGGTTTCATATGGCCGAGGTGAAAAGGACAAGGTGGCCCAATGTCATGTGAAGTTTCTTTTATAGGGAATTCCATGAGGGATACACATGTGTGGTCTAATCGCTTCTTCACGAAGCCACTTGCTACCTTGCTAGCCTCAGATTAACCACTCAAACCATATAGCCTTCCACCTTAGTTATCCAAAATCCATGTCCTTCTCATGTGCAAAATACATTTCCATTGGATATTTGTTTTTGTTTATCTGTTCTCAGTTTCCTGAACCGAAACTATGACATTTGCAAATGTTAAATTACTTAATTATGCATTGAAATATTAAATCAGAGGGTGGGATAACCTCTAAAGTTGATTCTGGTTCTGATCTTTGAACTCTGATAACTCACTTAAATAATCACAGAATTGTGGAAAATAGCAGAAAGCTGCCCCGTTGATGGAGAATTTGGAGAGCAGAAATAACACAGAGAAATATTAAGGACTGGAGAGGGGATTTGCAGCCACCACACACGTGCTGAGATTCTCAGCTAAGTGAGTGGGCATTGCAGAGAGGAGGGTGATGGCTGCTCTCTCGGTAAGGATTCACCCATTTCAGCCCAGGGGATATCACGGAGAAAGGGCTCGGGGACCAACCCATCATCCTCTGGGAGTGTAAGCGGGAAAGGAAAATCAAGAAGGCGTCCAAGGCAAATTGGCCTGGCCTCCTAAGCCAGAGCGGAAGGAAAGCAGCAGTGATGGATGTGGCAGAGGAAGACACGTCATCCCCTGACAGAGAACCTACCAGACCACACGAAGCACGTGGGAAACCACAGCTGTGGCAGAGACACACTGCACTACACCCAGAGAGCCAGCCCCAGGCCTCATGCAGAAGAAAATAAGCAGGGACTCACAAAGAGTCCGCTGACGTCTGACAACCTTTCACTGTAAGAATGGACAAAGTCAGACAGACCAAAGAAAACCTATAGGGAAACTACAGGGACTGGACTGCTGGCAGTTAAAATAAGACCACTGTGCCTACATGGAGATTAATGACAGACACATGAGTGCAAAAATCTCCCTAAAACTATGAAAGCTTAATTTCACTTATTTATGTTCTGTTCTGATTTAAATTCCTGGGTCTCTATTGACCATGAGGAAAGTCTTTTACTCTGCTGTTCAGACAGTATGTGGTATACCATAGATTCTCAAATATTTGTTGCCTCTCTTTTTTGTATTTATAGATCTATGCAAATACCAGACATATTTTAGCACTGCTTCTAACTACTAAAATAAATTATGCTACAAATTTACAAATTACACAGTAGATTTATGATTCTGAATACTAAGGAGATAAAGGAATTATCTTCCAAAATATAAAAATAATTAAGGTTTTAAAATGTTTATTTTTAATAATTTCATACATGCATACAATGAAATATGATCATATGTTCTTCCTGTTTCCCCCTTTAACTCTTTCCCTGTGTCCCCCAACATGACCCACTTCTATCTTCATGTCTCTCTTCTCTTTTTCAATACCCCACCAAGTCTAGTTAGTACCATCCATCTATACATGGGTGTGGGGTCATCAGCTGGAACATGGGAAAACTACAAGTGCTCACATCCTCAACAAGAATGATTCCCCCTTCCCCAGCAACTATCTACTGCCAAAAGCTCCTCAGTTAGGGGTGGGGCCTCAAACTCATCTACCCCATCTATGCTCAGATTTTGGCTGGATGAATTTTCTTTAGAACATAATACATAGTGAATGTATGATGAATCATAATAATAAAATAGACATTTAACCAAAAGGTGATCACAATAGGTATAAAATGTGTCATATGCATTCTACAATACTATTTGACTATGGTTCTATTAGCCAACTGCAAGACTAAGATCTTCAGCAGAAAGGAAGAAAGAAAGAAAGAAAGAAACAAACAAACAAAGAGACAAAGAAACAAAGAAAGAAACAAAGAAACAAAGAAAGAAACAAAGTAGAAGAAAGAAAAGTTGATCATATGAGGCTCTACTCAAAATCACTTGCTGCCTGTTAGAGCACAGAATCAATAGATCTTTGGGACAAGAGAGGTCACAGGAGTTCAGGAAACTCCCTATACAATTCATTTTTAACTCATCAAGGGATTTACAACCTTCATGTCTTTTAACTGCCATCACATAGAAAGTGAAAAGACTTCCCCTCTGAAGCTGATGTTCTTCTACTTCATTGTAGTATTGCCCTGCTGCTTTGATTCAAGCAGGCCATTGACCACTGCTTACAGAACCCTGGTCTAAACTAGCTACTACAGTTCTGGCGGCTTTCCAGTCTAGACTGTGGTTGGACATATTTTTTGTTCCTTAATGGGTCAGTCTTATTTCACGTCAATGAAAGAACTGTTTAGATCTTTCTCATGTCCCCTGCTAGGTTCCAGATACCCTTCTCCCCATATGGCTTTATCACTGAAGTTTTCTCATGCCTTTTCTGCTGCCACGGAGACTGCCAACTCTTGTTTTCCCCCCACAATTCAGTGCCACATGTCTAACCAGTCACCTGTCCAATGCCCTTTGTCTTTCTCAAAATACTAACATCTTATCACTCTAACTGCTGACAATTCTATTGTGATCTCATTACTCTGGACCTAATGCAAAAGGGAACTGCTAGTCTAACCAAGATTGGAATAAATTATATTATTTAGATTTTAAAAAGGAGCAAACTATGAATTAAATGTTCCAATGAGTCAGAAAAGAGCAGGAAGAGGAAGAAGAAAATAGATTATGGAAAAATTGCAAAAGAAAACGACTCAAGAGAATATAAGACAGATAGACAACTGAACCTGTGGCAAAATCTTCCTATGGAAAGCTATAACTTTGGAGAAACTTAAGAGCTCAAAAATGACACAGGGAAGCGGGCAGAGGGCACAGGAAGGATTTGAAGGATCAAGGCCACCTTTGACTTTGATTTCGAAGATCCTTTTCATCTTATCACCTCACTTATGCATTAGTGTTGCTCTGCCTTTCCATTTCCTCATCTATAAAATATGCATAAGGACTCTCAACAGTTAGTACCCCTGCACTCTGTGGTAAGAATTTTAAGTGTGGTGAATGCTCTGAACTCACTGAAGAGCATATCATTTCAGGACAGCGCAACAGTTGACGGCCTGTAAGCATGCAACCCATACAGAGATGCTTTTAAGGTAAGTGTTTATGCTGAGCCAACATCTACCGCATTCCTTATTGAAAAGGCTTCCTTTCCTTTTCCATTACTTTTCTATAATCAAATTGAATAATATTATCTAAATATATTACATTATTGTGTTGTAGGAACTAAATTAATTTCTAACGTGGTCAAAGTGACACTGGGAAGAGAAAATAGAAACCATGGTTAGAATTTACTTCTTAGCTTTTATCAAATAATAAATCTATTCAATTAATTAATATATGCTCAGATTAATATATATTGGTGCTCACTAATTTCTGAACACTAAAGTCTATGAGGATGCAATATTGACTTGCCACCAACAGTATAATAGATACATGTTTTTCAGAAATATACGTGCACAATGGGGAAGAGCACCATAAATGGCATCTTAATTCCTGAGCTCTAGTAAATGTACAGCCCTCTGCTGACACCCTCCAGGGATGTCTGTAGTTGGTTTGTTTTGTTCTTTTTTTTTTTTTAACTCCTTGCTCTTTGGGGGCCTGCTACCCAGCTCCCAAATAAACACATAGAGACTTGTTCTTACTTATGAATGCCTAGCCTTTGCTTGCCTTGTTTCTAGCCAGCTTTTCTTAACTTAAATTATCTTATCTATCTTTCGCCTCTGAACTTTTACCTTTCTCTATTATCTATACTTTTCTCTCCTTCTTACCCCATGGCTAGTAGTGTGACTGGGTGGCTGGCCCCTGGCATCCTCCTCTCCTTCTCCTTTTTCTCTCTCCTCCTGCCTCTTTCTCTTCTCTATTTATTCTGTCTGGCAGCCCTGCCTATCCCCCTCCTGCCTAGCTACTGGCCATTCAGCTATTTATTAGACCAATCAGATGTTTTAGACAGGCAAAGTAACACAGCTTCACAGAGTTAAACAAATGCAACACACCTTTGCATCATTAAACAAATATTCCAGAGCATAAATGAATGTAACACAACTTCAACTAATATTCCACAACAGATGCCTGCTCCAGCACCCTCAGTGGTACCCATTCACATATCTAGAAGGCTTTCTTGTGCTGCAAAGCATCAGGGCACAATCCACTACAAGACCTGGGTTCCACCTTCATTAATTGAATTCTAAGAATCAGTCTCAGGTGATCACAAAACTGCTAAATGCCTTCACAAAATTGATTAAATGAACTTATATTTTTATTCAAGTAATACAGAAATCGTATTGAAAAGGCATGTAATGCAAAAGAACCCTCACCTTTTTTTTCACCCCTCCCAAGTGTTCCTGGGACTTGCTAGGATGAATAATTAGTAACTTAGGTGTTTCTTCTGGTCTTTGCTTCCACATTTCTGAACAATATTTTATTTGGCCACTTACTAAGAATATTTTCAGACATTCCCTATTGACTTCCAACATAGTGATAATTTAACCCTCTTAAGTTCCTAGTGCCACTCCATTAACCACCAAATATGTCAACAAGACAATTTATAATTAAATATAAAATGTATCTTTATATTATAATCATTATGTAAAAAATTTTTTACCAGAGTTAAGTATTGTTTCATTTCTTTTCATAAAGTTTTACTTGTTTTAAACTTACTACTGTATTGTCATTATTGCCATATATAATATCAACAGGTGCAATAAATATGTTAATATATGTCTGAGTTTGCCTTCTGTTCTTATGATAAAGCATTCTGACAAAAAGCAAGTGGAGGAGGTGAGGGTTTCTTGTCTTACACTCCCAGGTAACCGAACATCACTGGTGGAAGTTGACGTAAGAACGCAAGCAGAGGCAGAAGCAGGAACTTGAGCACTTGAGCACATCTACCCATTTTTCTCCATGCCACATGTCAGACTCTGTTCTCTCCCTAAAAAGGAACTGACTTCATCATAGAAGACTTGCCTTGTCTGAGAATCCAACACTTTCCAAAGCAAGGCCACTTCTAAATTAAGACTTACAGGGCTAGAGAGATGGCTCATTTTGGTAAAGTATTTCCCATACAATCTTAAAAAACCTGAATTCAACCACAGCACCCACATAAAAAGCTAGAAGTGTAATCCCAGCACTCTGGAGGCTGATGCAGGAAGATGGTAAGTCTGAGGTCAGCCTGGACTGCACAGTGAGATCTTGTCTCAAAAAAAAAGGGGGGGGGGGGGACAAAACAATTAAGTGAAATCAACATCTCTTCAGGACAATAACACTATTGCTCTTGGACTTCTGCTGCTGTAGATACTTCACAAGACAATGTACCTCTTTCTACCTGTAGCACATTCCAGTGTGCCACAAATAAAGGATTAACAAACTAACTTCACTGCTGCTGAATGTCATGGAGGAAAAGGATTTTCTCTCTTGTCAGTGACAGAGACTTATGCCAGTCCCCTGGGAAGGGATCCAATTTTAGAAACTCTTAGAGTCCACTTCCCAGTATCCCTCTTCTGGTAGAACCATCTTAGCTCATGTTCTCCAGCACCCATGAAATTCCCCATCTCCAAATGTTTCTAGCATGAGAGCTGCTATATCACATTGGTATCTGTTGGGTTCTATATGTCTTCTCAAAATAAAGATATTTAAATGGGAGTTTTGCCCACAAGAGATCCAAAAAAGTTAGGTTCAACCACAAAAAGAAATGTATCGTTTTCATGCCATGGGCATACAATGAATCCAGATGGTAGTGCTAAAAACTGAAGAAGAAACCTTTTAGCTATCACAAGTCAACAAGGCATCAAGCTCCAGAAAACAGAATCAGAATCAGAAGGGATAGGGAGTCCATTCCAACCCTCTACCAATTATATAATGCAAGAGATTAAAATAAATATATAAAGTAGGAAGGGATTCATGATAAAGCAGGTCCACTATTAATTTTACATAAGACTCAGTCTAAAACAGGCCGTAATTAATTATATATGAAAATAAATGTGTCCTGTAAATTTTAAAGAAAAAAATGTAAAAAAGAAGTATTGTAAAGACATTTTTAGTTCAAATTTCTGTTTGAATTTCTCCCTTCTGGTTTCCAATCTGTCAGGCGAAGAAGTACCTAATTGACTGCAATTTCAGAATTGGAAAAAAAAAAAGAAAGAAAGAAAACAGAAACAATCATCCAAAGGCCAATAATAGAGTTGAAATGCTTTTCTTCTTTGCTAAAAACTAGGTCTGCGTCTGAAGACACAGGCTCTGAAGAATGCATTACTTATTGAGCACTGAGAGTAGGGAAGCCGAGCCCCCTGCTCATAGGTTTTCTTGCTTCCTGTTATCAATATGGCATTCTGCTACGGCTTCACTTCCTACATAATAGGCTTGCTATTCCTGTTCTAAATGCTTAGATTTTTTTTTTCCTTAGAGGGCAAAACAGGAGTGACAAGGGGGAGCATTCTGAGTTGTTTCATATGGAAATTGTCCAAATAAGGTACAAATTCAGCATAGCTATTTTTGGGAAAAATGACCTTGAGCAAACATTGATAGTCTGCATTTTGGTTCCAAATGTCAAAAAAAAAAATTCTAGCAATAGTCAGGAGAAAAAGAATGAAGTTTTCACAAGTCCAGCATACTCTTAGGGTACACTATTATCAACAATTTGTCCAGACCTATATAAGAAATGAAATGCAGCAACTGAAGTAAAGTGAATAAAAATGTTCGTGAGAGCAAGTCTGGAGCCTCAAAGTGCCAATAGTCAGCACAGAGTCTTTCGTGTGCACAGTTGCTTTCCAGAAAGAACAGCTCCCAGAAGCAGTTGAAGTCATCTATTATGTCTGCACTGGTGATACAGGTCAATGTAGAGTGCTTATCTAGCATGCATGAGGCCCTGGGTTCGAGCCTCAGTGGTACAAAGAAGGGGGAAGAAGAAGAGGAGGAGAAAGGGGAAAAGGAGGGGGACTTACAGCCTCTACATCAAATGGAGTAAGGAAGCTATAAAATATCTTACATATCAATGTACAGAAGAAGCATTCATTCAAAGATGAAAGGGAAAAGCCTTCTTGAAACTGAAATACAGAACCCAAGACTTGAAGATAAAGGGACCTGAAAGTTATTTTAGCAGATGAAGAGATTCAAAATCGGGATGAAGGAAATTTGAGTTGAGTGGCAACTTCAAAGGCAGGCTGCTTTAACATGAACATTTCCTCCTCCTCCTCCTCCTCCTCTACCACCACCACCACTACCCCCACCTCCTCCTCCTTCATTGTCATCTTCTTTTTGCAGTGTGTGTGTGTGTGTGTGTGTGTGTGTGTGTGTGTGTGTGCACGAGCACATGGAGGAGGGGTTCATGACTCAATGCTTGCGTGGTACGGAGGTCAGATGACAACATGCCAGAACTGGTTCTCTCCTTCCACCATGTGGGTTCCAAGACTCAAGTCATCAGGCTCAGTGGCACGCCCAGTACTCACTGAGCCATGTCTCAGGTCCCACAGGTTTGTCATAATTGTTGACAATAAATTTATCTGGGTAACAGATAACAGTGTAAAATAAAAACTTCTTAGATGCAGAGCAATTGTCCATGTTGTAGGGTATTCACCAGAGAAGACTGCGAGGACATGGGTTTAAGCCAATAGAAAGTCTTTATTAGCTGGCTGGCGACCACACTGGGTGTTCAGGATCCCAATGTAGCCCTGAGTCTTTCTCAGGGTGAGCTTTTAAGCACACACACACACACACACACACACACACACACACACACACACACACCACAAACTACATCCTGGGCTGACGTACTTCAGTTAACAAGAACAGCTAGTCAGAAGTGGGACTACAGAAGCCAAAACACAAGGTTAGTGCATTTAGAGACTTTTCCAGAACTATGGACTTTGATGGATTAGGACTTTGTTTTAGTTTTGGCATGTGATTTTGTCTGCCTGCTGAGTTTTATAGCCTGAATGGCACTTCCATCACGGAGTCAGTTGTACTAAGGTCTTAGGGCCTGCTAAGGTCTGGGGCCCTGATCCAATCCCCACTAGTCTTAGTGAGTGAGTCAAGTTGTGGAGTCATCCTGCTCTAAAGAGGTGTAGTTGATCCTAAGGACCATTAATTTTACTAAACTGATACATAATTGGCCATATAGTTTAAGATGCAGGGGCCTGCCATGAATCTATTCAGAATGAGAATACCCAGTCAGT
>CABHPQ010169428.1:0-11061 GCA_902168405.1 Peromyscus aztecus
CCCAAGGCACCTCAGAACCAAACCCTTCCTCTCTTTCCTCCTTACAGCCTGGCTTCTCCAGTGAACCCTCCCCTTGACCTGTATCTGCACGTCCCCAGCCTGGGAAAAGATGGCCCCACAGCCCCTAAGGGGTCTGGTCCCATCTCTGCTCTGTGGCCTGAGCCTGTTTCTGAGTCTCCCGGGACCTGTCTGGCTCCAGCCCTCTCCTCCTCCCCTTTCTTCTCCCCGAGCTGAGCCCCATCCATGTCATACCTGCCGAGCACTGGTGGACAGCTTCAACAAGGTGGGTGCCTCGAGGGATGGGCCCATTAGCAGAGAGCAGGGGGCTCTCAGTGCAAATCTGCATGGACTCTGGTCCCAATATGGGTTGCTTGCTTTAACTGTATGGCCTTTGGGTAAGGTGCTCCACAGTGCCTGTTTCCTGATCAATAACATAAAATAGTGGAATGTTAGAATGTTAGGCCGGGTGTGGTGGCACATGCTTTTAGTCCCAGCACTCGGGAGGCAGAGGCAGGTGGATCTCTGAGTTCAAGGCTAGCCTGGTCTACAGAGTAAGTGCCAGGACAGCCAGGGCTACACAGAGAAACCCTGTCTCCAAAAACAAAAAGAACGTGTGTCAGGCGCTGTACTTAAGCATTCCTAATTTCTTCCATATCCAGGGTCTGGAGAGAACCATCCGGGACAACTTTGGTGGTGGAAACACTGCCTGGGAGGAAGAGAAGTTGTCCAAATATAAAGACAGGTAAGAAGGTGGTGGGGAGGTGTATGCCCCAACTCTTGGTCTCTACTGATTGGCTGGAATAGATTCTCTTGGGAAGCATTCATTCTGCAGATCCTGGACATTAGCAGAACAGCAGTAAATAAGGGAACCAAGCCCCATCTTTGTGAAACTCGCATTTTAGTAGAGTAGACAAGCAGTGCATATTACCCGTAAGGTGAAGAACAGAAATTCGGGTTGGAGGGTGGGTGGGAGGTGTTCAGGATGGTCCATTTGAACAGACACCTCACTGAAGTAGCAGGACCGACCTTAGTTTCTCTCAGAAGTGGCTGGAGTAGAGTAAGCAAAAGACTACAGAAAGGAGTTTAGATTTTGTCCTGAATGTGAGGCCAGAAGAGGGCATTGGATTTCCTGAAACTGGGGTTACAGGCAGTTATGAGCCACCATGTTGATGCTGGTAATTGAACCCAGGTCCTCTGCAAGAGCAGCCGATGTTCCTAACTGCTGAGACACCTTTCCAACCTCTGGTCTTAAATGAAGTGGTCACTCACACTTAAACCAAGTACAGGAAGCCAGGGCAGCATGGAGGGCGTGGGGAGGGCAGCTGGGGCTGGCTGATGGGTAAGCTTCTGCAGTCTACATATAAAGGCAGCATGAGCTAGCAAGAAACCAGTAGTGGATACAGTGAGAACTAGTGCTCACTGGTTGAAATCTGAGCACATTTTGGAGATATCAGTTGACATGATGGATTCCTTATGGGGCATGAGAGAAAGTAATATAGACACCTGGCAATGTGCAGGTATTTTCTGAGGAAGTAAGGTTGCAGAGAGGGTGTGGGCAGGGTTGGGGTCAGAACATGTGGTGAAATGGCCTCTTATCCCACAAGTAGCCTCCAACTCATCCCAGAGTTCAGGAGAGAGGTAGGACTAGAAGCAAGAATTTGAGAGGCCCTCCAGCTTTTCAAAGTGTCATTGAAAGGAGGGGCCAGCAAAGGGTCGGAGCTCGGCCTGCTTGTTGGATCTTATTGTTTCTACTCTTCTCTAGAGCCTCCCTGCCCGTTCTTGGTTCTGTGGTAAATGGTTAAACCGTGGTTCCCACTAGGAAGGAAAGGGTTTGTTTTTCTGTATCTCTGGCCATTGCCTCGTTTAGGAAAGCGCTGATACCAAGGGCACTTCTGGCTTTATAATGGCTCTGGGTTCTTTTTCTTTAAACGGTTTTGTTTTATTCTATTATATATTTTTTCATGTTTTAAATAACTTATTTTTATTTTATGTGCACTGGTGTTTTGCCTGCATGTATATCTGTGAAGTGTTGGATTTCCTGGAACTGGAGTTGCAGACAGTTGTGAGCCACCATGTGGGTGCTGGGAATTGAACCTGGATCCTCTGGAAGAGCAGCCATTGCTCTTAACCACTGAGCCATCCCTCCAGCCCTATTTTCCTTTTCTTTCTTTTTTTCCCACTTTTGACACAAGGTCTCATGATATAGTCATGGCTGGACCTGGGTTCTTTTAAAACTTTTATCATTTTATTTATTTATTTATTTATTTATTTATTTATTTATTTATTTATTTATTGTGTGTGTGTGTGTGTGTGTACACGTGTACGTGTGTGTATGTACGTGTACATGTGCACAGCTTCAGGAGTCAGTTCTTTCCCTCCACCACTTGGCTCCTAGGGATTAGACTCAGGTCCTCTGTCTTGGTGGCAGTTGATAGCAGGTGCCATTACCTCTTGAGCCGTCTTAGCAGCCCCCAGTTTCTTCTCTTTCCTCCTCCTGTCTTACTAAATTACCCTCTCTAGTATGCCGTGTGTCAGACCCTTTCAGTACATGACGTAATACATCATGTTTGTTTATTTTTATTTTTTTTTTTTTTTTTTTTGGTTTTTCGAGACAAGGTTTCTCCATGTAGTTTTGGTGCCTTTCCTACATTTCACTCTGTCGACCAGGCTGGCCTCAAGCTCACAGAGATCCGCCTCTGCCTCCCGAGTGCTGGGATTAAAGGCGTGCACCACCACAGCCCGGCAATTTTTTTTTTTTTTTTTGAGAAGGTAGTATAATTGATTTTTATGTTATGTATTTGTGTGTATACATGGTTGTGTGTGTTCACATATATATGTGGTGCACAGTATGTTGATTCCAAGTGTCTATTTTATTTATTTTATTTTATGTATATGAATGTTTTACCTGCGTGTCTGTATACCACATGCATACAGTGCCTGTGGAAGCCAGAAAGTGTCAGATCTCCTGGAACTGGAGTTACAGGTAGTTGTGAGCCACCATGTGGGTGCTGGGAATTGAACCTGGGTCCTTTGGAAGAGCATCCAGTGCCCTTAACTACTGAACTCTCTCCATCATTCCATATTTATTATTATTATTATTAATTATTATTATTATTATTAATCATTACTGTTTTTTGAGACAGGTTTCTCTCTGTAGCCATGACTGTCCTGGAACTTGATCTATAGACCAGGCTGGTCTTGAACTCAGAAATCCAGAAATCCCTCTGCCTGAGTGCTGGGACTAAAGGCATGCGCCACCATGTCTGGATGTCCCACATTATCTTTTGAAACTAACTTGATTATTCTGCTAGATTGGAGACAGGGATCTGCCTGTCTCTGCCCCCTCTCTACCCAGTGCTGAGTTTACAGACACCATGCTAACACTTGGCTTTTACCTGGGTGCTGGGAGTCTAAACTCAGGTTCTCGTGCTTGGTGGGAGACACTTTACCAAGTGAGTCATCTCCCCAGGCCCCCACGTCGTACTTTACATAATAAAAATTCTGTTTTTGTAATATGGTCTCATGTAGACCAGGCAGCTCTCCAGCTTGCTGTATAGTTGAGGATGACCTTGAACTCCTGATCTTCCTGCCTCTTCCTCCCAAGTGGTGGGATTACAGGGGTGAGCCACTGCACCTGGTTTGCATATTCATTTTTTAAATTGTAAGATACACATAAAAGAACTTACCAGGCTGGGAATGTAGCCAAGCTGTCACAGTGCTTGTCTCCCATGCACAGTACCCTGGGTTCCTTCCCTAGCACCTGATAGAACCAGGCGTGGTGGTACATGCCTGTAATTCTAGCAGCGGGGAGATGGAAGCAGAAGGTTAAGGTTGGACCTAGCTACATAGCAAGTTCAGGGCCGGTCTAGGCTACATGGCAAAACAAACAAACAAACAAACAAACAAACAAACAAACACCAATAGGGACACTTAGTACATTCTCACTGCTATATAACTACCACTGTCTACTTCCAGAACTTTCTCACTCTTAATTTTTTTTGTTGTGACACAGTTTCCCTATATAGTTCAGGCTGGCCTCTAACTCAGTGACTCCTGCCTTAGCCTCCAGAGTGCTGGTGTATGCCACCGCATTTGGCTTTAAAACATATTCGTCACCCAAAAAGAAATCTTGTACCCATTAAGTAGCTCTCCCTCATCGCTCCTTCCCGCACGCTCCTGGCAGCTGCTAATATGCTCTCCTCATGCAGAAGCCCGTGTGGATTTTCTGATTCCTTCGAAGTCTTACATCATGTGGCCTTGGGTGCCAGGCTCCTTCCACTTAGCGCAGCGTTTCCGTAGCTCGTCCCTGTTGTACGATCTGGGTAGCACATTACTTCACTCCTTTTAGGGCTGATCATATCCCACTGAGTGGACACGCTGCATTTTCCTTCATTGGTTGATGGGCAGTTGGGTTGTTGTCTATCTTTTGCCCACTGTGAACACTGTGGCCGTGAGCACGTGTGCACAAGTGTATGTTTGAACAACTGTTCCCTAGTCTTCTGGGTGTGTGCCCAGGAGAGGATTGCTGAGTCATGGTGGCCCCATTTAACTGACTGCATCCCCACTTACAGCGCAGAAGGGCTTCTGGTTTCTCTACACCCTTGCCAGTGCTTGGTAGATCGGATATTTGCAGGAGGGGTGGGGGTCTCCCCCTTGGTAGTATTCTAACCCGACCCCTGGAAACCCGCCCCTTGGAGTCCCGCAACGTCTCCTTTAAAAATATCATAATGTGATTTTAGTCCTATCTCCCCAGCATGGCTGTCCCAGATCAGATTCGGGGACGGAGGACTTGGGATTTACCAGCAGAAGTGTTACTGTTTCTGTTTGACAGACGAAAACAAAAAGGAGTGTGCCCAACATGGTGGTGGGATGTAGAGGCAGGAGAGTTCTAGGCCATCCTGGGCGACATAATGACAGCCTGATTAAAACTGTGGGGGCCAGAGGTGAGAAACGAAAACAAAATCTCACATCTGGCTCCTGACCTGGGTCTGTCTCACTACCAGAGCCAGTAGCCCTTCTGTTAGTAATGCCCCATGGCCTCTTCCTTGATGCTGTCACAGTGTGAGGGAAAGTGGAGGGAGCTGAGGGACAGGTGGGTGGTGTGGAGTATGTTCCTAACACCCCGGTCCTGTCTGGTCAGTGAAACCCGCCTGGTGGAGGTCCTGGAGGGCGTGTGCAGTAAGTCAGACTTCGAGTGTCATCGTTTGCTGGAGCTGAGTGAGGAGCTGGTGGAAGCCTGGTGGTTTCACAAGGGGGGGGGGGGGGGGGGGGGGGGAGGGGGGCTTCCCTGTGGGTGGCTTACAGACAGGCCCTGGTGATAGGTTTTTTACTGCCTAGAAATGGTTGCATGCCAGCCTAGTTTGGAGCCTTCCAAACCTAGATCTAAGGACTTGGTGTGGGTACCAGGCCCCCATTCTGGACCTATTTACCCCTCTGCCAAGTGGGAAAGGGGCCTTGGTCATGTGGTGTCTGGGACACATGCCCACATTGGGCTGAATTACAGATTCAGGAAGAGGTAGGAGTAGGCAGCCGCTCGGACACTGTCTCAGCTCCCTCTCTCCCTTCACCTCATCTGCCCCTGCCTTAGGCAGCAGGAAGCTCCAGACCTCTTCCAGTGGCTCTGTTCCGACTCCCTGAAGCTCTGCTGCCCCTCTGGCACCTTTGGGCCCTCCTGCTTGCGTGAGTCTTTCCTGGTCCTCTTGGGGTGGGGGGAGACTGCTGAGGCCAGGGAGCCAGGCCGGGCTGTGTGAGAGCAGGGTTACTCGGGTAACATCTCCAGTCCTGTGCTCTGGCCTGTCTCTCAGGCCTGAAATGAACAAATTGGGTCAGGCTGGGAAGTGCAGCACAGGGCTAGCCTGGTGCAATGTGGCTGGTATCCGGTATTAAATAAATGTTACCCCACCCCTGCCTCCTTCCTTCCTTGTCTGGTCAGACCGTACCTGGGGAGAGGCAGGCACCTGCCCTGAAGCCCCATTGTTACTGCCTGTTCCTCTACAGATCCAGGGCAAGAGCTGAACTCAGTATCGTCCTGTCTTATTATTTATTATTGGTTTTGGTTTTGTTTGAGGTGACAGGGTTTTATCTGCGTGCCCAGGCTTTGAACTTGTAATAATCCTGACTGAGCCTTCTAGGTGCCGGAATTGCAGGCACACGCCACCATGCCAGGCTCCCAGCCCTCTTTAGAACTACTTCTCCTGTAAATAGGTAAAGGGCTAGGTGCTGGAATGACCAATTCAGCTGTTAGGAAAGATTTATCAGATGTGGTAGTGCATGCCTGGAATGCTGGCATTAAAGAAGATGTTCAAAGTCTATTCAGATAAATTATCTGGACTTCCTGAGGAGTCTATCTCCAACACAAACAAATAAACACTGTGTGTGTGTGTGTGTGTGTGTGTGTGTGTGTGTATGAAGAATATTTGAGTTTGAGGCCACCCTGGTCTACATAGTGAGTTCCAGACCAGGTAGGGCTACAGGAGTGAGAACTTCTCTCAAAAAAAAAAAAAAAAAAAAGAAAAAGAATAGGTAAATATAAAAATAAATTAAAAGTTTACTGAATTGTTTTGCAATAGGCTATTTCATATAGCTTATGACAGAATATGTGAATATTAAAATTAATTTTCCTTTCCAAAAAATATTTAGGACCATGTAGAAAATAATGTTCTTTTGGATGACAGTGTTGCATCTAAGCGCTCACCCAATTGATGTCTGCCCACAGCATGTCCTGGGGGCACAGAGAGGCCCTGCGGTGGCTACGGGCAGTGTGAAGGGGAAGGGACTCGAGGGGGCAGCGGGCACTGTGACTGCCAAGTCGGCTATGGGGGCGAGGCCTGTGGCCAGTGTGGCCTTGGCTACTTTGAGGCGGAGCGCAACAGCAGCCATCTGGTATGTTCGGGTAGGTAGCCAAAAGGTGTGGTGTGGGGCAGGGGTAGCCAGGATACCTGTCTGCCCATCCTCATACCGTCTGCTTTTTACCCAGCGTGTTTTGGTCCCTGTGCCCGCTGCACGGGACCTGAGGAATCCCACTGTCTGCAGTGCAAGAAAGGCTGGGCCCTGCATCATCTCAAGTGTGTAGGTAAGTGGGGAACGTTGGTGGGGCCTGGACTTTACTCCCTGGCCTACACCAGTACCATCCCATTCACATGGAGCCCTCAGCCTGGCTGGAAAGGCAGCAAGCCAGGGGTTTACAGTACAGAATGACCTGCGTGCCGTGGAAGATGCATGTCCAGACCCAGCTTAGCGCAGGGCAGTGACAGATCAGGAAGGCCATCTTGGAAGAGGTGCTACTTTGGCCAAGTCCTTTTTTTTTTCCCCTCTGGTTTCTTGAGACAAGGTTTCTATGTGTAGCCTTGGCTGTCCTGGAACTTGCTTTGTAGACCAGGCTGGCCTCGAACTCCGAGAACCACCTGCCTCTGCCTCCTGAGTGCTGGGATTAAAGGCGTGCGCCACCCTGCCTATCTCACCAAATCTTACAAAAACACACCAATAACAACAACAAAAATCTAGAGTGGGCTCAGCAGTGAGATGACTTACAGTTAAAGGTGCTTGTTGCCAAACTGAAGACCAGAGTTCAATCCCCGGAACACACATGGTCAAAGGAGAATGCCAACTCCAGCAAGATGTCTTCTGGTTTCCACATGTGTGCTGTGGCGTGATGCACCCACACACAGACGCATATATGCAGGAAAATGAGAAATAACTGGGTTTTTTTCTTAAAGAATGATGAGAATTTAAAGCCAGCTATGGTACTGCATGTCTTGGGTTTAGCACTGGTGTGGTAGAGGCAGGAGGATTAGGAGTTAAAAGTCATCCTTGGAGGCACAGTAGTTTCAGGCCAGCTTGGGCTACAGGAGACCCTGTCTCATAAATTTAAAATTTTTTTTCTCGTGTAACAGTCCTGATGTGAGTGGTTCAGGTTCGCAGTGAAGCTCTGTCTTGTCCGTCGCTCAGGGACCCAGGTCCCCTCTATCTGCGGTCATCCCCTTGGGTATAAACTGCACGGAGGATGCTGAGTCACGGCCGCCTCCTGCTTCCCATCTCAGCACTCAGGAAGTGAGAAGGGGCTGCTTGTTTTAAGGCTAAGGTAGAAGGGAATATGTCCCTCCCCTCTCCATCCTCATCCGAGGGCAGTGCTTAGCTGCAGGGCAGACAGACTTGAGTCTCTGGCTGGGCGTTGCTCGTCCGGCTGCATGATTACTTCAGAGCTGGTTGTCAGCTTGCAGCTGCTACCACGCAGGTGAGCAGAGGCAAGTCCACTCCTGCTGGTCCTGCAAAGTGACACTCCCAACCTTTGCCCTCTCCACAGACATCGATGAGTGTGGTACAGAGCAAGCCACCTGTGGAGCTGACCAGTTCTGTGTGAACACTGAAGGCTCCTATGAGTGCCGAGGTCAGTGTCTGCTGCTGAAGGGAGAGGCTGGGATGGAGGAGAGGGACAGGAGATGCTGCTTCCTCCAAACTGCTGCCATCTCTGGCTCCAGAACCCTCAGCGCCCTGAGGTCACCTTTGCCTCCCCTCCCCTCCCCTCTGCCCTTTCCTCTTCAGACTGTGCAAAAGCCTGCCAGGGCTGCATGGGAGCAGGGCCAGGCCGCTGCAAAAAATGCAGCCGTGGCTACCAGCAGGTGGGCTCCAAGTGCCTAGGTGAGTCTCGTGCCAGTGGGGGCTGGAGTGTGGGAGAGGCAAGGGAAGGAGGGGTGCCACATGAGTCCGGGTGGGAGTGAAATGCAATCTGGGGTGCTGAGTGGGGAGTCATGGCAGTCAACACTGACTCCTTCCTCTCTTCCGTCCCCTCCCCTGCCGCCGCCACAGATGTGGATGAGTGTGAGACAGTGGTGTGTCCGGGAGAGAATGAGCAATGTGAGAACACAGAAGGTAGCTACCGCTGTGTCTGTGCCGAGGGCTACAGAAAGGAGGAGGGTGTCTGCATGAAGGAACAGATCCCAGGTAAGCAGGGAGGCTGGGAGACTGGGCTGGGCCGGTCCGGTCCCCGTCCCTAGGGAGAGCAGACAAGCCCCTCCTCCAGCCTCCACTTCACTGCCTCCCAAAGAGACCACCCAAAGAGGCTTCACTGAGCCCTGGTCCCTGTGTCTGTTCTCAGGGTTGGCTTTTGAGACTGCATTTCCTCAAATCCCAGGTAGAAAGAGAACCAGATTTGACACCAAACCACTCCGCCTCCCCGAGCATGTTTTCTCCTGTCCACTGGACCAGTCCCCTGCAAAGCCTTGGGCAGCCCCTCCACCTATCAGCTTCCTTCAGGCTTAGGGTGGCAGGGTCTCAGCCGCCCCTGTAGAGGCTTTCTGAATAGTGAACGATGCTGTGTGCTTGGTGAGCTAGGAGGGCTCGGCAGCTGTGATGGGTGTGTGGGAGCTGTGGGCAACTCCGGGAACTGCCGGGAATAAGGCACTGACATGTCACACCTCCTCTGCAGAGCCGGCCGGCTTCTTCGCGGAGATGACGGAGGATGAGATGGTGGTCCTGCAGCAGATGTTCTTCGGTGTCATCATCTGCGCCCTGGCCACACTTGCTGCTAAGGGGGACTTGGTGTTCACTGCCATCTTTATTGGTGCCGTGGCAGCCATGACCGGGTACTGGTTGTCAGAGCGAAGTGACCGTGTGCTAGAGGGCTTCATCAAGGGTAGATAATCCCTGCCACCACCTACGGGATTTCCTCCACCCAGGATGCCCCCAGAGGTCATATCCCTCTCCTGCTGGACACCTGGGGCAGTGGGGTTTCTCTTTGAGACTGGGGTAAACACCCTTTTACCTGCCTTACTGAGCAGCCCAGGACCCCATAGCCCCGGGGGTTAAAAAGAAGCCCTGAAGCTGATGCCATGAGAAGCTCGCCTAGCGGCCTGGCGGGCATTACAGTGTGTGACGTTCAAAAGACAGTTTCTCCTTAGGGAGGTTGCGGGCTTCGGGCCCCCGCCCAGGACAAGAGGTGTCCCCTCAGGGGTGGGGCCACCATAGCCTCTGCCAGGTGCATGCTGACAGCTCCTGTGTGTATTCACCTCCCACACCCCAGCCACTGACTTATTTATTCATCTCAGGAAATAAAGGAAGGTCTTGAAAACTGGAAAAGCTTCAGTCGTAACTACCCATCACTACTACCTCAGTGAAGTTTTCCACACCCCTGAGAATTTAAGGGCTGCCATGATAAAGAAGTTGTGGAAGGGACTGGAGAGCTGGGTCACTTGTTAAGAGCACGTGTTGCCCTCGTGGAGGATCCAGGTTCAATTCCCAGCACCCATGTGGTGGCTCACAACCATCCATCCTGCAGTTCCAAGGGATCGGACTCACTTATTCTTCTGACCTCCTTGGGTACCAGGCACACAGCAGGCAAAACATTCATACACATAAAATAAATCTACAGACTTTTTTAAAATTAAAAAACAGAAGTAGAGAGAAGAAGAAAGATTACAGAGGAACCAGCTTAGGAATTGATCTTTCTGGGTTGAATACCAGCTGTCATTGCAGGACCCAAATAATACAGGACACCTCCAAACTTCACTTTCTCATTTCTGAAGTGGGCAGAATGCTTTCCGGTTAGACCTAATGTGGGGATTACAGGAAGTGGGACTCCACCACAGCAGACAGGTTTTTAGTGAGATAGTGGTGCTGTTCCTACCAAAGCCAGGGGCAGCCTTCCTCAGAAAGGCTCTTGGTTCCTGTGGGGAAGGGCTTCCTGTCTCTCCTGTAAGGGTGTAGGATCCTGGCCTGACCATCGGGAGGCATGAGCCTAATCGGAAGGGTTTATTTCTTTGGCACAAAGAGGACAGTCAGTCTGGACAAGTGAGGTGCATCTCTCCAGTCTGGGGAATCAGGAGTACCTGGTCCCTACTCCCCATGATCAAACCATGCACGTCCACCCTGTATTCCGTGTAACTCACAGCCTCTGTGCAAAATATCTGCTGAAAAAAGGATAGAAATATTCAAAACAAAACAAAAAAACGAGTCTGGTGAATTCAAGCCTGTCTGTCCCCGGGAGCTGCAGTCAAGTGCAGGCCCCAGCAGGCCAATTTTTCAAATGCTCAACTGTTTTGGCTCGGCAACTTCATGTGGACATTG
>CABHPQ010169428.1:22914-34970 GCA_902168405.1 Peromyscus aztecus
CCTGCCCTAGATCTCCTTCATTCTTGTCTTTGCTGTGGTGATTTACAGCATGTGGTCAGCTGATCATGTAAATTTCTTCTGGCCTTTGTGGTTGGATACTACACTGTCTTAGTCACTCTTCTTTTGCCGTAAAGAGACACCAAGGGCAACTCTTATAAGAGAAAGCATTTCATTGGGTGCTTGCTGACAGTTTCAAAGATTTAGTCTGTTATCTTCATGGCAGGGAGCATGGCAGCGTGCAGGCAGACAGTGCAGCGGTAGCTGAGAGCTGCATCCTGATCCGAAGGCAAAGAGAGAGACTCTGGGCTTGGCATAGGTTTTTGAAACCTCAAAGCCCACCTCAAATGACACACTTCCTCCAACAAGGCCACACTTCCTAATCCTTTCAAACAGTGTCACGCCTTTTGAGCCTATAGGAGCCATTCTTTTTTTTTTTTTTTTTTTTAAAGATTTATTTATTTATTATGTATACAGTGTTCTGTCTGCATGTGTCCCTGTCCAGCAGAAGAGGGCACCAGATCTCATTATAGATGTTTGTGAGCCACCATGTGGTTGCTGGGAATTGAACCTCTGGAAGAGCAGTCAGTGCTCTTAACTTCTGAGCCATCTCTGCAGCCCTAGGAGCCATTCTTATTCAGACTATCACAGATACCTTGTTTATCTTCAGCCTCTGCCACTAGCAGGAGAAATGGAGAAGACCCAGCATTTTGCATCCCACATGGGACATATGTGGGACTCTAGCAGAGACATGGTTAGAGCCGGGCTTCTGCACATTTTCAGGTCTCAGAGACACTACCAAGTGCTCCAGGTCCTTCTGTGCATAATTCCTTAATTCCTAATACTCATGACAGTTGGCATTCTGGCCCGTCCCTTGGGGACCTGCCCTGCATCCTGAAGTCCCCCCTAAAAAAGATAACTCCCCCTTCCCTCCCCTTCTCTCTTTCCATTCCCACGAGGTGTGCACCTCACCCCCTCACTTTCTCTCTCTCTTTCCCCCTTCCCTCTCTTCCCCACACCAAATGAAATATTCGCTGAGCACTGCCTGCATGGCATCTGTGTCTCTCACTCTCCATGGGGCTCGTTGGCTCCAAACTCGCCAAAGCAGCGCCCTCCCCTCCGCATGCCTATCATTACAATGACCAGTTTCTTTTTTTCCTCCCTCAATGCTGGGAATTGAACTCAAGGCCTCATGAATGCTAGTCAAGCACTGTACTGTTGCCCTCTATCCCAGCCCTTCCAATGGCCACCATTACACTGAATTCACTCAGGGAAAGCCATCCAAAGAATGCCTGTGGTCATCAGAAATGGTGGGGAGACATTTCCTGTGGATTGTTATTCACTAAAATGTTGGCCATGTAAACTGTAAAAACAGTATGGACTGATTGTTTTTTGAGACAGGAGTTTTCTTTGTTGCCCTGGCTGTCCTGGAACTCTGTAGATCAGGCTGTCCTTGAACTCAGAGAGATCCATCTGCCTCTGTGTCCCTTATATTACTATTTAAATATTTTATATTGCAAAAGAATTTTGTTCCACAAATTAGAACTACTGTTCTAGTTAGGAAAACTTTTCTGAGAATTAAGAGTGATGGAATTAGGGGGCTGGAGAGATGGCTCAGAGGTTAAGAGCACTGGCTGCTCTTCCAGAGGTCCTGAGTTCAATTCCCAGCAACCACATGGTGGCTCACAACCATCTGTAATGAGATCTGGTGCCCTCTTCTGGCCTGCAGTCATACATGCTGTATACATAATAAATAAATAAATCTTTAAAAAAAAAAAAAAAAAAAGGAAAAAAATGAAACAAAAAACTTTCTTTCCTTGCGCGTCGCTCTTCCAAACACATAGAGTGATGGAATTAAAGGTGTGTGCCACCACCACCTGGCTGGGCACACTGATATTTATTTAGTCATTTCCATATTCCTGCTGACTGATAAGTACTCAATCAGGTGGCTTAACAGCCATTTTCCCTTCTGGGCACAGTACTACAATGAACATTCCAATTCATGGAGGCTCTGAGTTGTTGAGGATAGATCCTGGATGATCTGATTTGGGTCCACCCATCCACCCATCCATCCACCCATCCACCCACCCACCCATCTATCCATCCATCCATCTACCCTCCCACTCACCCATCCACCCACCCATCCATCCATCATCCACCCATCTACCCACCCACCCACCCACCCACCCACACACCCATCCACCTGCCCATCCATCCATCCATCCATCCATCCATCCATCCATCCATCCATCCATCCTGTAGATGCTCAATAGCAACCGGTGTAACTCTTCATTTAATTTCACTTGTCTATTTACCAATATTCCACACACTATGTACTTTTTTTTTGCAATCAGAAAAATGATGGATATCACTTTTAAAAAGAAAAAGGCCAGGCAGATGACTCAGCACGTAAGGTGCTTGCCTGATGACCTTAGTTTGATCCTGGGGACCCACATGATAGAAGAACCAAACTAGTTCCCAGAAGTTGTCCTCTGGCTGCCACATGAGTGCTGTGGCATCAGCATGCTCCCAATAAATAAATAAAGTAATAAACACTTTAAAATAGTGGTGGTGCACCCCTTTAATCCCAGCACTCGGGAGGCAGAGCCAGGTGGATCTCTGTGAGTTGGAGGCCAGCCTGGTCTACAGAGCAAGTTCTAGGACAGCCACCAAAACTACACAGAGAAACCCTGTCTCAAAAAACAAAAACAAAAACAAAATAAAACAAAAAAAATTCTTTGTTTTTAATTTAAGTACAAGAGCTAGGGAGGCAGAGGTAGGTGGGTCTCTATGAGTTTGAGGCCAGCCTAATCTACGTATCAAGTGTCAGGTCAGCCAGAGGTATACAGACCTTGTCTCAAAACAGAAAAAAAAAAAAGCAACAATGAAAGGCTTGGGTGTGGCTTCATGGCAAAGCAGCTGCTGCAAGAAGCCCTGGACTCCAACCACAGCAGCTTCTCCAGTCTCAGTGCCCGGGGAGCCATACTAGACCAAAAAGAAGAAGGTGACCAAAAAGAAGAAGAAGAAAAGAGAAAATAAAAAGAAAAAGAACAGTTCTTCCATGGCGGGGGGTGAGCTAAGGTCTGCTCCTTGTGGCCCCCCACCTCTGGCCATTACAGAAAAGTTCAACCCTCGGTTGTACCCAACACGTAGCTTTTAAAACATTCACGTGACCAGGTGGTGGTGGCACAGGTCTTTAATCCCAGTGCTCAGGAGGCAGAGGTCGGCAGATCTCCGAGTCTGAGGCCAGCCTGGTCTACAGAGCGAGTTCCAGGACAGCCAGGGCTACACAGAGAAACCCTGTTTAGTAAAACCAAAAATAAGTAGATAAATAATAAAAATGAGTTAGAACTGAAGTGTTCCTAAAGGCCTGTGCTAAAGGCTTGTTCAGCAGCCTGGGGAACTTTGGGGAGACGGTCAAGCCTTTTAGAAGTGGGCCCCAGTGGAAGGCAGGTGAGTCACTGAGGTGGTGCCCTTGAAGGGGCTATTAAGGCCCCAGCTGCTTCTTCTCTTTCTCTTGCTTCCTGGCCACTCTGAGGTGAACAGGCCTCCGCTGCCATGTGCTCCTGCCATGATAGACTGCACCACACAGGCCCAAAGCAACAGGCTCGGTGATCAAGTGCTCATGGAGTGAAACTCGGAGACACAAGCCCGGGGAAAGCCGCCCCCCACCCCCGACAGTGCGGTTTCAGTCTTGGTTTCCACTAAAAGCTGAGTCACCCCTGGCTTCCAGCTGAAGTTCCTGGCTGCCACATCTTCCTGTCATTAGAGTGGATCTCCTGGGTTTTCCACAGGGCTGGTGTCTGTACCTACACACACACACACACACACACACACACACACACACACACACACCATGCAGCATCCAGCCTGTTTGCTGTCAGATGGAGACAGCTGTTCTAGTCTTCCTGGATGTTATCTAGATCTAGTTATCTGGATCTAGTTATCTAGATATCTGGATCTTGTTATCTAGATCTTGGTTCTCTATATCGCAGTTAATTGGCATTTTGGGGGCCATCTAGATCTACTCTCTTTCCTTACCTCCTCTCCCTAGTTTCCTTTGGGGGAACCCTGTGGGCAATCTATGTGGGTGTTAGGGTAGCTGAGGACTCCTGGTTCTTCTTCCAGTGCTCAGTGAATCTCTGCTGGGTAGTGTTGTGTGGATGTGAGTGTTTTTCAAGACAGGGTTCCTCCTTGTAGCTTTGGAGCCTGTCCTGGAACTTGCTCTGTAGACCAGGCTGGCCTCAAACTCGGAGATCTGCTCGTCTCTACCTCCTGAGCACTGGGATTAAAGGCATGTGCCACCACTGTCCAACTCTCCTTGATTTTATTTATTATGAGTGTATGTCTGCACAGTATATGCATGCCTAGTGCCCTCTGAGGCCAGAAGAGGGTAGCAGATACCCTGGAACTGGAATTATAGATGCTTGAGAGCTGCCACGTTGGTGCTGGGAATTGAATCCGGGTCCTCTCGCAGGAGCAGCCAATGCTTTAACTCCTGAGCCATCTCTCTAGGCCCAATGTCACCCTTTTTTGAGACAGAGTTTCTCAGTGGTCTGAGACCTGCTAATGAAACAAGACTGGGTGAGCAGTGAACCCGGGAGATCCACCTATCTCTGCCTCCCCAGCGTGGGCATTATAGGCAAACTGCTACCATGCCTACATTTTCACATGGCTTCTACGACTCAGACTCAGATCCGTGTGTCTATGTGGGATGCACTCTACGGACTGAACTATATCTCCCCAACTCCGGTGGGCCTTTTGAAATGTTTCCACCCCTTGGGTAAACACAGCACTTGGTGCTGGCCTGGCTCCCCTCTTCCGGCTGTGGTTTGCCCTGCCCCCCTCTACAGCACTGTCCATTGGCTGCCCTCTTTGGAGTGGGTGGGGAGCTTGATCCCATGGGGTTTCTAGGCTTGAGACTCCAGACAAAGACAGGATGTTCTGATCCCTTTGGCCTGAGGCCAAGATGAAAGCTGACCACTGGAGAGAAAGAGGAGACCTGAGGCCCAGAGGCAGGTGTCAGTGGGGAACACTGGCTGCCAGGTGCACACTGGGATGGTCTCAGTCTAGAAACTGTCCTCATCATCCTGGAGATCTTGGGGGTGGGGGACACTGCTGATGCCATGCACATAGTCTGTGACAAATGTGCCACACAACCTACCTGCACCATTTTTTCAGTCTCACAGCAGCTCTTTGTATCTCTATGCTCCTCATTTGGAAGCTGGTAAGCAGATGCTCAGAGAGGTAAAGGAACTTGTTAAAGGTCACATAGCAACTACCAAGTCACAAGACTGCCTTCAGAGCCAGGCTCTGATAATAGCCGGAGGAGAAAGGAGCACAGCAGGCCTTCCATGTGAGCCCTGGTCCCCTCAACTGGGGTATCTGTTGAAAAGGCTGCAGACCATCACCTAGGGGAGCTTTTGGGGAGCGGTGCACTGGAAGCTTTCAAAGAGGGCAGGAGAAGGCCAAGGAGGTGTGGCTGGCAGGGATGAAGCCTCCCAGAGTGCACGATGCCGGGAACCAGGGGCTGACATCTTCACTCTGGCTGGCTGCTCTGGCAGAGCAGCACAAACAAAGGGCAGAACAGGTGGGAGCTGGGGCAGGCTGGGGACTGTTCGGTGCCCTGCCAGCTGTCCTCAGCTCCGAGGGCATGCTGCTCATCCACTAACCCGGCTGCGGCCTGAGCCCATTCTCAGATTTCAGCTTCCCCTGCAGAACCAACTCAACAACTCTGATCCTTTCAGAAAGTCCGTGGTTGCTGAGTCCAGCATTTTAAAACCAAAGTTTCCCAGCCCCGTTCCTTCTCACCCCCGATTCCCATTCCCTAGACCCAACTGTTCTCACCTGTCTGCCGGTTCTGTCTTTGTCTTCGGGCATCTATAGCGATTTCATTAATATTAGACTTTGGCTGCTTATGGAAGTTGTTTTAGTTTTAGATACACTCTTTTTTTTGGGGGGGGGAGATGTGGTTTCAAGACAGAGTTTCTCTGTGTAGCCCTGGCTGGCCTCGAACTCACAGAGATCCACCTATCTCTGCCTCCCCAGTGCTGGGATTAAAGGTGTGGGCCACCACATCTGGTGATATTACTCATTTTTTTTTTTTACTTTTATCTGCATTTATTTTATGCTGAATTTATTCCCGTGTCGTAAGTTTTTTGTTTCTTCAGTTTCTTCTGGAATATCTTTTTCTTCTGTGCACCCTCCTCTTCCGGCTTTGGAACAATTTATTCCCTTTCCGTGAGGATCATCTCCACGAGGCAGGGGGAGCGCATGTCTGGGTTAATCTGGCGCGTCTCAGGTGCTTCGTTCACAGGATGTGTTCAATGACTAGAGAAGCTACATCTAGCCCTCCAGTCCAGCATCACCTGCTGCATTTTTAAGCAGGTGCAGCAAAAATTCAGCACTCTTTTTTGGCCTCCCACCCTGTGTCCAGCCCCACTGTTTGGCCTGGTTGCACCTACCGACTCCACCATCACACCGCCGGAACGGCACACATTGCTTCTTTAAAGTGACATCTTTCAGATACTTGGTGGCTTTTCAGATTTGATGGCCTGGGCAGTTTGAAGACTTGAACATCTTGATTTGCATGATTGTTTTTTTAGGATTTTCTGAGTCAAGAGAGTGGGGAACCATCTTCACAGGTCACCTCAGGTGAAGACTAACTTAATATCAGTGCAGCCACGACAGGCTGCAGACTAACAATGCTGGGACCAAGCCTCACCATTACAATAACCAGGAAATGCCATAAACTGTATCTTGCAGGAGACCAATCAGAATTAAGACAAACAGGTACTAGATGCTCTAGAACATTAAGGATAGCTTACATCACTTGTATATAGGTTGCCAGTTTCCTTGCAGCAACGCCAGTACCAAGCCCTGTTTGACAAGACTTCTGTTACTTTACTCCTGCCCAAGTAGGAGTTCAACCCCCATCTGAATCTGGAATCCCCCTATTCCCCCATCCTTTACTCCTTAAAAACCCTGCCTCGGGCTGGAGAGATAGCTCAGAGGTTAAGAGCACTGGTTGCTCTTTCAGAGGTTCTGAGTTCAATTCCCAGCAATCACATGGTGGCTCACAACCATCTATAATGAGATCTGGCGCCCTCTTCTGGTGTACAGGTATACATGCAGACACAACACTGTATACATAATAAATCTTTAAAAAAAAAATAAAAACCCTGCCTCAACTGAGCTCGATGCTCTCCCTGATCCAACCGCTATGTCGGAACAGATGGGAAGCCCAAGCTCAAGCTTGCAATAAAGGCTCTTTGCTTTTGCCTACAAACTCAAGACTCCTGGTGGTCTCTGGGGGCTTATGACGCAGGCACAACACAGGCTGCTTACAGGAAGAGGAAGCACAAGGGTTACGGAGCACTATTGCTTACTTTTAAACTTTGATTTATTCTTCTTTTGTTGAGAAAGGGTCTCTTACGTAGCCCAGGCTGGTTTTGACCTTATCTACCTGCCTCTACTTCCCAAGTGCTGTGATTATAGGTGTGGCTCACCATGCTCGGCTATTATTCATTCTTTATATATTTATATTACTTTTTGAGGCAGGGTCTCATATAGCATAGGCTGTCCTGAAACTTGCCTTGTAGCAGAGGCTGGCCCTGAGCTCCTCATCCTCCTGCCTCCACCTGAGTGCTGGAATTACAGACATTTGCTAGATATTACCCATGGAGTGTGTTGGAGACCACGTAACATTTTGCTTTTTTCTATTCATGGCCACCTTTTCCTGTCCTGGTTTTGTGGTGGTGACGGGTCTCCAAACTGATTCAGAAGTGGCTAGTGAGCTGGGCAGCAGTAGTGCATGCTTTTAATACCAGCACTCAGGAGGCAAAGCCAGGTGGATCTCTGTGAATTCAAGGCCAGCCTGGTCTACAGAGCGAGATCCAGGACAGGCACCAAAGCTACACAGAGAAACCCTATCTTGGAAAAACAAAACAAAACAAACAAACAAACAAACAAACAAACAAACCAGAAGTGGCTGGTGATTACACTCTCTCCCCTGGACATTTGGTTTTCCTGGGGAGTCATGACTTGGTGCTGCTCCCTTAGTCATCTGTGCATCTCTCATCAATTCATTCCAGTAAAAAGCAGTCTCGAGATTTATTTCCCATTGGGCTCAGTGGCTCACTTCTATAACCCCATCACTCAGGAATCTGAGGCAGGATTATTGTGAGGGCCAACCTAGGCTACAGAGCAAGACTTTTGTCTCCCCAAAACAAAACACTACCCCAAAATCTAAAAAGAAGAGGAGGAGGTGGGGGAGGGGGAAAGATACGTGTAGTTTTGAAAGAGTCACAACGCTTTACAGAGTACAAATAACATGGTTTATTTACCAAGTACTGACTTGAAAACAACCTAGAAGGTGCAGGGGAGGGGAGTAAGCCATTATAAAAGGGGATCCAATGCTCTGTTCTGGCCTCTGCAGGTACCAGATACACATGGGACGCATAGTTATGTTCGGGCAAACATACACGTGAAATTAAAAAAAAGTCTTAAAATAAAGATGATGAAGGAGCACCGGAACATATTTATGAATAAGCATGCTGGGCCAGGTGTGGTGACACTCCCCTGTAATCCCAGTACTTGGGAAAAGAGGGAGAAATATCAAGTTTCAGGAAAGCCTTGGCTATACAAACCTGACTCGAAAGCAAAAACAAAAACATATTCTTTACCTGTTAGAGATGCTTACAAGAATGTGTGTGAAATGATCTACTCAGGATCTAATTACTGTGGCACTAGAGAGTGAATCTAGAGCCTTGCACATGCTAGGTAAATGCTCCACAGCTGAACTATCATATCTTCAGCAACACTCCTCCCCCCATTTAAAGATAGGGTCTCATGTAGCTTGGCTGGCTTCAACCTTACAACATGGCATAGTCTGGCTTTGAACTTCCAGCCCTCCTGCTTCTGCTTCCCAAGTGTTGAGTTACAAGTGCTGGCCGCCCCCCCCCCCCCCCCCCCCCCCCCGCCCCAGCCAGCTGGCCCCCTGCCCTTTTTGTATCTTTACTTATTTTTGAGACAGTGTCTCACTAAACTGCCCAGGCTGGCTTTGAACTTGCAATCCTACCTTACCTGCCCTTCTGATGGGATTTTCTTTTAAAACTGTCTAGCCCTGACTTCCTCAAAAAAAAAAAAAAAAAAAAGTAGGCTTGAGAGATACACATGAGATTGGCAAAATATTGATAATTATCAAAACACAATAGACATATGGAAATCTTTCTACTCTTGTGTGTTCAGATTACATTAAAGATGAAAAGGATTCAAAAGAAGCAGGAGAAAAAGGAGAGGGCGGGGCAGGGTAGGCATGGCTGGTTCAGCCATCATTTGGCTTGAGCAGGTTGAAGACATGAAATGACTGGCTGGGGATGTGCTGGGGGTGACTGAGCATGTGCTTAGTATGTGTGAGGTCTTAGGTTCAGCTCACAGCATGCATGTGTGTACAGAGGTGGACACACACACATGCATGGCATGAAACCCTGAAATACTTTAAGGAGAACTCATAGTTTTTGTCAATTTGACACAAACCTAGACATACCTGAGAAGAGGCCATGTCAGTTGAGAAACTGCCTCCATCATACTAGCCTGTGGGCAGTTTCCCAATTGCTAATTGGTGTGGGAGGGCCCAGCCCACTGTGGGTAGTGCTGTCCCTGGGCAGGTGGGCCTGGGTTGTATAAGAAAGCAAGACACGGGGAGCAAGCCAGTAAGCAGCATTTCTCCATGGTCTCTGCTTCAGTTCCTGCCTTAGCTTTCCCCCTATGATGTACCCTGTAAACCAGATCATCCCTTCCTTCCTTGTATTAGCCAGGGTTCTCTTGAGGTACATTCATTTTATATATAGAATGAACATTTATATAACACATACATAAGGGCTATGTTATATATGTAAAACATATACATATAACATATATTATGTTATATACAACAGAAAGTCCAAAAATCCGGTAGTTGTTCAGTCCAGGAGGCTGGATGTTTCAGCTGGTCTTCAGTATATGCCAGAATCCTCATGGAGTGGGCTCTAACGCCAGTGAAGGAAGGGACTTGCCAGCCAGTGTGAGCATGTCTTTATATAGGCTGTCACCAGAAGGTGTGACCCAAGATTAAAGGTGGATCTTCCCTCCTCCAAAGATCTGGATTGAAGGTATGTATGTCTTCTCACTTCAAAGATCCAGAGCCAGATTAGAAGTGGGTCTTCCCAGTTGAAATGATTTTTTTTTTCTTTCTTTTCGAGACAGGATTTCTCTGTGTAACAGGTCTGACTATCCTGGAAAACTCGCTTATAGACCAGCCTGCCTCCCAAGTGCTGGTATTAAAGGCTTATGCCACTGCTGCCCAGCCTGAAATTATTTAATGAGGAAAAAAAAATCTCTTTCAGATGTACCCAACTGCTTGTTTTTTTTGTTGTTGTTGTTTTGTTTTTCAAGACAGGGTTTCTCTGTGTAGCTTTGGAGCCTGTCCTTGAACTCGTTCTGTAGACCAGGCTGGCCTTGAACTCACAGAGATCCACCTGCCTCTGCCTCCTGAGTGCTGGGATTAAGGGCGTGCACCACCACTGCCCGCTGCCTACAGCCTAATCTTATGGAGGCATTTTCTCTATGAGGTTCCCTCATCTTAGAGGATTATAGTTTGTGTCAAGTTGACATAAAACTAGCCAGCACACCAGGGTTGAGATCTAATCCACACAAATCATCTACTCAATTTACTTAAGACAGCGCCTCATGTAGCCCAGGCAGGCTTTGAACACAGTATGTAGCTATGGATGGCCTTGAACTTCTGATCATCCTTCCTCCTTGAATGCTAAGATTACAGGGGTGCACCATCATGCCTGATTTAGGTGGTCCTAGGATTGAACCCAGGGCCCTCCTGTATTAGACAAGCACTTTACAAACCAAGCTACATCTGTTGCCCTAAATTACCCAAGTGTGTCATTGTCAACCCCGTGTGCTGTAACCTATTTTCAGGACTGTCCCTGCTGCACGGAGCCATTGTTTTTCCTGAATGGGATAAGGCCACACACATTCTAGGTAAGTCCACAGGGTGTACCCATAGCGCCTGTTACATCCAGCTTTAGAACATTTTATCACTCTGTAGATTGGATTTGGAGTTTCTCCAAAGGTCCATGGTTGGACCCCAGTTTGTGCCACTACTGTGAGGTGATGTAACTTTTAAGATGAAGGACTTCATGGGAGACAGCTAGGTTAGCGGGGCATGCCCTTCAAAACGTCAAGACCCCACCCTGCACTCTGTGCTTCCTGGCAGCTGTTCTCTGAGCAGCTCTTCCTCAGCTCTTCCTCTCTCCAGGGGTCGGGAAACCAGAGACAATCAACCAGAGTGGAACCTCCGAAAAATAAACCTTTTCTCGTTTAAGTTGATTTCCTTAGGCATTTTATCATCTAACACATTACACTATGTTATTTCCGATCCTCCTTTCCCCATCCCTGGCAAGGGGTACCCCACCTTTATCTATATGGGCTGGCTAATTCTGGAAGTTGCATTAAAATATGGGAAGGGCTGGGAGTTGAGTGTGGTGGCACACATCTTTAATCTTAGCACTCAGGAGGCAGAGGCAGGTGGATCTCTGAATTTAAGACCAGGTATATTACATAGTGAATTCCAAGTCCACCAAGGCTACACAATAAGGCCCCCAAACACGACAAACAAAAAACCATGACCAAAACCAAAAAGAGAAAAAAAATTGCAAGGGCCAGGCACACAGCTCAATGGTGGAGCACTTGATTAGTGTACATGAGGTCCTGGGTTCTATCCTCGGCACACACAAAAAGGGAGAGGGCATTGATGAGACTGGATTCTTTGTTTCAGAGATCAGCTGTGCTGGAGTGACAGTACTTTGTTCCTTTTATTGCTTAGTGGTCTATGAAGAGACCATACTTTATTCAGTTGACAGACAGCTGTGTGACCGCCCACATTGTGACTAACTGCTGCTGCTGCTGCTGTAACCATGTGTAAGTCTGCAGACATGTCATTTTCCTTTCCTAACTCTCTACGGATATGCAGTCACCTCTGCCTGCCTTTCTGCAAAAGCGTTTAG
>CABHPQ010169429.1:0-24327 GCA_902168405.1 Peromyscus aztecus
TTTTTTTTTTTTTTTTTTTTTAGGGACAGGGGAGAAACTAGTTACTATTATAATTTTCTTTAAATCCTTTGAGATGTTTGGGCATGTTTAAGACTTTTAAAACTCACTGCCAACAGACAAAAAAATTGAATTGAGATTCGTAAAAATACTGGCATAAAGTTACAGACGTACAGAATTACTCAGTTCTAATGGACCTGAAAAAAATTAGAGAAAAGGAACTGGTTATACGGGCCACACTTCCCTCTGAAAAACTCCTCATTAAACGCTTAGACAAGTGGGGCTCTTGTTTTTTCTCTTAGAATTGAAATGTAGAGTTTAATTCTATCAACCTCCTTTGATGACTTTAAAAGAAAGCTATATTCAAAAGAAGGGAAAAGAAACCCATCCAATTTTGTTTTTAGAGAGTCAGAATATTTCAATAAAAGACTTTCATTTTTCTCTTCAAGGGATTTTTCTCTTAAAGGAATTCAGACAAGACCTGAAGTGGCAACTTTGTGAATTTAGGAAGCCAGGTGAGGGATGATGACCACCAGAATGCTAATTACATGGCCAAACAGGAATCTTACTGACTTTCAATTTTTGAGGATTTCATTTGCTTTTCCAATGGTACTGCCATTGAGAAAAACAAAACAAAACAAAAACCCTTCAGTGTAGCCCCTTGCATTATCATTTGAGACAACAGTTGGCCTGTTTCAAATCAAATTAAGAACAATTCATGTAGAAATGTCTGTTCTGGACAATTAAATGTATCATAGTAGGGCAACTGTCTGATACAATAAAGTGCCACTTCGCAGCTGTCCCGATGTCTAGACTGTTGTGATCGCTCGCCCTTCTGGCAGCCACAACCACAGAGCATGCCCTCACCAGTCTATCCAGAAAATTCAGTCAGAGCTTCACTTTTACTACTTCAACCACATGACTGTGATAAAGCAGACTTAACTTAATGAAATCACAGTTTTCTGAGTTTACACGCTTGGATGGATTGGCAGAAGTAGTAGTATAGCATTGGGGGCATTCTTCTCCAACTTTAGACCCTGGTTCTCATTTGATAAGGGGCAATGAACTGATCAAACAACAAGAAAGGTATCTTCCCTCACTGTGCCTGTCTCCTAGCCACTTAGGTCTGTGAGCTTCCCAAAAAGAAGAAGAAAAGCAAGCATAGATGGAATAGGTAAAAACAATAATGAAGTTTGAATTCTAGTCATTGGCTTATTCATTCAGTTGTCCATTAGGTTAGTGAATGCCTCTAAGATGGAAGACACTCTGCTAGGCTGCTTGGCAAACACAGTTCTACACACAGCTTGCATTCAAGATATTTTCTATCTTATCTAAGAAATGCTGTGTTATATAAATGCACCATTAAGTAGAAAGATTAAAATGCTTTCTGCTGGCAGGTGTTCGGTTAAGTTCTTGCCAAAAAGTCTTAGCTACCACCTCTCACTCTGGTCCTCATGGTTATTTTGGTAATTACTTTCCACTCTCCCCATTTATATCACTAGTAATTCTCTGAAGCAATATATATATATATAATGTAAGGGATGGGGATGTAGCTCAGTTGGTAGGATGCTTGCCAAACATGAATGGACCTGAGTTTGATCCCCAGCACCACATAAACCAGGTGTGGTAGCACATATCTGTAATCCCAGCATCTGAAAGATGGAGGCAGGAAGTCAGAAGTTCATCTTGAACTGCATAGAGATTTGAGGCCAGCCTAAGCTAGAGATGATCCAGCCTCCCAAAACAAAACCATACACATACATATACAAACACACACACCAGGAGCTAGGTAAAAGCTCAAGAAATTTTCCTTTGGGGTTCTCCAAATTGTCTTACACATTTGGATGTGAACTGTGTATTTATACTCCTGTTTAGGGAAGCATTTGAAGTTGTTTTTTAATTATGTGTATGGGTGTTTTACCGGCATGTATGTTTGTTCACCACATGTGTGCAATACCATGGACGCCAGAAGAGGGCATTAGAGCCCCCTGGAACTGGGTTTGTGAGCAGCTGTGCAGGTGCTGGTAATGGAATCCAAGCCCTGTGGAATTGCAGTGAGTGTTCTTAACCTCTGAGCTGTCATTCCAGACCTAAACTTCAGAGATTTTACAGCAGAGCAGTTGCTGAAAGGTCTGGGTATGTCTCCAACTTAGCAAGTGGCAAAGGACTAACAAAGTGGAGAGCTAATGGCTAGGTATAACTCCCCATTCCTTCCTTGTCTAAAAGGACAAACAAGTGTGTTTTCTACTTGAAGGGCTTTGCTCCAGCCAGCTTCACTCACTGTGTAGACAGGCACTCATTAGATGTAGATATAAGTAGAAATGATAAGGCTTTTAAAAGACATTTTATTTACCACTATAAACAAATGGATAACCAGAGGAGAACCCTACAGTAATTAGAAGCTTATAATACATTTTTTAAAAAGTAAAGTTCCTTTAACTTTACTAATACTAAAGGGTACATTAATTTTATAATCTCTAGCTAATTTAAAAGAACTATTCCCAATTCATGTATTGGATAGATAATCGATATTTAAAATGGAGAAAAAGGAACATTTCAAAACCAGCATAATGACGGCAACCAGCAGAGAAGTGGCTAGTGCCCTTGCTGACTCTACCTCCTGCCTAAAAGCAAAGTGTTGAACTCATGATGCTGGCTATAGCAGACAATGTTTTATCATGCTCAGAAGAGCTTCTCATGAGCTAAACATCTTCCCAGCCTCACATAGTGAGTTCAGAATTGGCCTCCTGAATACATGAGAGCCCATTTCAAAAAGCGAGGGATTGAGGAGAGAGCTGAGTATGTGAAAAAAATTAAACTTAAAAATAAATTTAAAATATGTCTTGAAAATCTACCCAAGACAACAATCATAAAGTTTTAAGAATATAACACATCTAACTGGCTCTTCAAATCAATAAACAGTTGTTTAATAGCAGCTTCCTGCTTAGCTACCATTTACTTAGTGCAATTTCAGTTACTTGTGGTCCAGGGAAGTTTGAATATATTAAATGGAAATTTCCTGAAACAACTTATGCAATACTGTATTTTATTATTTTGGTTGCTAGTCTCATGCTGTGTATCAAACTTTAACATATGGGTGTATGGGATATAACATAGTCTAGGGGTAGTTGTAGCTCAGGGGTAGAACATACTTGCCTGATATGAGGTTCAATCCCCAACACCATAAAACAACAAATAGATGAACACATAAACACAGCATATATGTTATACACTCAGACTTGGATGTCATCTGGCCAGGGTCTTGGATTAAAAATGAGGGTATGTAACACCAACTGAACACAGGAATGGGGAAGTCCTGGGTAAGGAAGGGGGTATAACATTTAAGTTTGTCCGCCACAGCCCTCTGGCTGATGTAATCCTCCTGGGGATATGCGGGGTGCCATTCTACCAAGAGACTGTCCCTCTCTGTCTGCCTATTGTTAGAGCCAGTCTGTCTCATCTCAGAGTTCTTGCTTCCTGCCCCTTCCTCCATTTCAAAGCCCAAGGAAGTGAAACAGGGGTGAGGGGAGCCCAGGCCCCAGCACGTCCTCATTAGCCCAGAAACAACTCATACCCAGTGCCTATGGCTCAGGTTGGGTGGTCATCAGTCAACATACTCTGTGTTAATTTTCATGGGAAAACTAGCCTTGAGTCTTCAACTGTCCTGAAGGGGGCTTCTGGAAGAGAAATCATCTGGAACTGTGGGGCCACCTGCACAGCAGTTAATTTTGTTTGAAAAGTGTTACTGATTTGAAAAATTGGACTTGAAGAACAAGCCAAATCAGAACTTCAAAATGAACCTCTGCTAGCTGTACATTTCAGGCATGTATAAAGCAAACAAACAAAACAGAGGGCAAAATCCCCAATAAAATGAAAAATAAAAGCCATCACCATCTCCCGCTTGAGGTGAACATTGCTTTGTGGTTTATGGTCTACATGAAGACCATAAAAGGTGTTTAAGCAGAAAGACAACAGCCAGGCACAGGGCCACCCTGTGCCTTACAAATGGCCAAAGACACTTCACATAAGAAGTATTTCTCTTTGAAAATGATACAAAACAAAAACTTGAGTACTTACTTCCCTTATTAAATGTTTTTATAGTTATTATTAATGAGAGAGAGAGTTATGTGTATCTTGGTGTGTGTGTGGAGGTCAGAATACAACTTTGTGGAGTTGGTTTTCTCCATCTACCTTTGTATGGGCTCCAGGAATCAAACTCAGGTTACCAGGTTTGCACAGCTAAGGCCTTTACCAGCTGAACCATCTCACTAACACTTGTTTCCATTGTAAAATTTTATTTATTCAGGAAAAATATGTAGTCTTTAGAGGTGGCAAGATGGCTAGGCAGGCAAAGGTGCTTGCTGCCAAGGCTGAAGACATGAGTTCAATACCCGGGACCCACATGGTAGGAGAGAACCTACTCTTGTAAGTTGTGCAGACTTTGACATTTCTACCATGGTGTGTGTGTGTGCACAGGCGCGCGCACACGCACACATGTAATTTACTTATTTGATTTTTGAGACAGGGTTTCTCTATGCAGCCCTGCCTGACCTAGAACTGGCTATGTAGACCAGACTGGTCTCCAACTCACAGAGATCTACCTGTGCCTGCCTCTCAAGTACTGGGATTAAAGGCATGCACCACTACCTAAAATAAGTATAATTTTAAAGAATGTAATGTTTAAAACTTCTTTAAATTAGAAGCTCCAGGGCCTTGGGGATGTGGCTCAGTTGGTAGAATGCTGAGCTAGTATGCATGAAACCTTGGATTCAGTCCCAAGCACGTATGACTCAGAGATAGTGGTACAGGTCTGTGATCTCAGAATTAGGGAGGTAGAGGCTGGAGGATCCAGAAGTTCAAGGCCATTCCTCAGATATCTAGGGAATTTGAAGCCAGCATGAGTTATACACTCCTCCCGCTCCTCCCCTCAACACTTTTTTCTTTTGGTCTTTCAAAATAGAGTTTCTCTGTGTAGCCCTGGCTGTCCTGGAACTCACTCTGTAGACCAGGCTGGCTTCAAACTCAAATGTCCCTGCCTCTGCCTCCTGAGTGCTGGGATTGAAGGTATCCAGCATCGTCACCCAGCACTTTGCCCTTTTCTAAGTTACTTCATATTTGCATGCTCAGGAAAGATTCTGTCTCAAAATTTTTAATTCATTAATTAACCAATCAATTAATAGAATTTCCATACTGTATGACAGTAGACGGCATTCAGCCCACAAGGATGCCTTACAAGTCTGTTGTGAAATTAGTTAAAATACACTAACTTAACACAAAAATCCATGCAGATTTCTGACTCCTCTGGAAACATCAGAACACCTCACTGAGTCATGAGAGGCTGTGGAGTTCAGATAAGACCTCAGTCCTAATACCTCACGCCCCTAGGCTGTACATTTGCAATCCCTGCAATAGCTACTGTGAGGTATGTATTGATGAACCTGAGGAGGTTGAGAGATGCCTGGGAGGTTAGTAACGCTCACTTTCTGGGACTGTCTGTGTGGATGTTTCTAGAGACTAAGGCACTGTGAGGCATCATTTCACTGATGGGATATTAGGTGGTGTGCCTGCTTGGGGATGGGATTCGAAGGGTGCATCTTGCCTTGTCCCCTTGCTGGCACTTCTTCCTGGTTCCTTCTGTCATGAGGCAAATAGCTGTGCCCTACCCTGTTGTTCTACCATGATGTTTTGTCTCACCACAGGACAAGATCGGGGAGCAAGCCAGTCATGACCAATACCTCTGAAGCCAAGAGCCAAAATAAATCTTTTCTCCTAAATTGTTTTCTCAGGTTATTTGTGGCATAACAAAAAGCCTCACCAACACTCCTAGTGAGGTCTCCTTATTTATGTTACAACCTGGATTATATCATTTCAGGAAACTCATGTCCATTGTCCGAAATTAGGTTAAGATTCGTTGTGTACTTGGCCCTTCTTAGAGACAGCTATAGCGGCTTCCTCTAGATTTGACTCCTCTTAACTGATTAACCTCATCTTTCCCCTTTGGAGACACACAAATTTGTGCAAGTACACACACAGTTTCAATCTACTAAATGTATAAAATACTTAACAGAAGTGGATAGCAACAAGGACTTTTTCAGAGAGTTGGTGGTGAAGGTTGTATTTTAAAATATTGAAATATTACAAATTTGATCATATTTCTCTAACATAGGTTATTTGATTGTAGCCCCTGGATCTCATTGGTCTAAAAGCATTTGTGTGAGAATCAGGGCCACCAATATTATTCAGACTTTAAAAAAAAAAAAGGCAGGGGGTAGACAAATGGCTCAATGGTTAAGAGCATTGACTGCTCTTTCAGAAGACCTGAGTTAAATTCCCAGTACCCACGTGGTGACTCACAACCACCTATAACAACAGTCCCAGGGGATCTGACACCCACTGTGGGCACCAGGCACAAAAGTAGTGCATACACATGCATACACTCAAACACATAACATAATAATTAAGATAAACAAATACAAAACAACAACAAAACCCAACTCACATTTGAGGAGCTGAAAGTGGTATGTCTACCCCATCTCTCAGGAGGCAGAAGCTGGAAGATCACGAACTTGACGTCAGACTAGGCTATATAGTGAGACACTGTCTCTAAATAACATGCTTGAGAAGAAGTGTCTTCATACAATGCAAAAGACCAGACATGAAAAGCAGAGGACAAATGAGACAGGGACCAGAAAAAAGGCCATGGGATGGGGCTGGAGAGATGGCTCAGGGGTTAAGAGCACTGACTGCTCTTCCAGAGGACCCAAGTTCAATTCCCAGCACCCACATGGCAGCTCACACCTGTCTGTAACTCCAGTTTCAGGGGACCCCAACACCCATGGCAAAAATACAAATGCACATAAAAATGAAATAAAATAATATATATATATATTTAAAAAAAGGCCATGGGTAAGAAAGGAGAAAGCACACTCTGTGGGCAACTGTGCATCCTGCTTCTGAGATACTAGAAATCAAGTATGGAAATGTAATGGGTCTCTGTCTCTAATGAATTAAGAAATTTCTAATTCTCCCTTACAGGTCAAATGTTAGAACAGACAGTAAGGGAAATGCAATTTTTCAGAAACTGTTATGTAGACAGACTAACCTGGAACTCATTATGTAGCCCAGATGAGATGATAACTTGGAACCTTCCTGCCTTGGCTTCCATAAGGCAGGGATGACTGGTGTATGCCACCACACACAGCCTGCAGTGGCTGAGTAAGGGCAATTTTATCAGCAGCCTTCCTCTTTATAGCTGTTAGCAAAGCCATATGGACCGCAGGGTAATCCCTCCCAGACCTACCTTCATCATTTGAAAGATGCCTGGCTGGCTCCCTTGTTCCAGAACACCAACTATGGGAAGTGGGGTGGTGAAAAGGAAGGGCTGGAATTTTAGTTATTTTCTTGAAATGCTCTGACTTTCTCAATGGTAGACATGTATAGCCCACCAAGGTAAAATAAGGATTCAACTGCCTACTTTCCAGAAAATGTTGACCCAATAGCTATATTTTGAGAAATCAGGAGCCTGCTTCTGAAAAACATATTGAGGAACAAATTCAAAAGTGAAGTGACCAAGCTGGGCCGTGGTTGCCACACATCTTTAATCCCAGCACTTGGGAGGCAGAGGCAGGTGGATCTCTGTGAGTTCAAGGCCAGCCTGGTCTACAAAGCAAGTTCCAGGACAGCCAGGGCTATAACACAGAGAAATCCTGTCTCAAAAAAACAAAACAAAACAAAATAAAAAAAAGTGAAGTGAAAAAAAGTGAAGCCTTTCCACCCTCCTCTGGAACCCTTCTAGGACAATCGTAGGAGCATGTATACACACCAAAGGCTACATCAAATATCTCACATTCACTTTTTCAAGGGGATGGTTCAAATGTGACTTACTCAATGCATTCTGCCCTCCTTGACTCAGAAGAACTTACTATTTCTTAAAGAAAATATTCTGTGTTGCCTGATACAACTAGGCAGGCTTCCTAAGTGTACTTGAAAAAGAGTCTTCTATGATATTCAATGTATAGAGTCCTTACCTAGCTTAATAAGTGTATGGATTGCAAGTGTTACACATAGCCATGGAATACCATCCACATAGGGAAGAGTCTTTGTTTTCTCAAAATGGCATATAAACTCCCAGATGTGCTTCTGTGCACAAAGAACCAGTGAATGTATAATTAAATCCAGTAAATGTTTTAAAAGTTCCTTTAGAAAGAGAGATGGTGTATGTCAGCTAAGCAACAGTGGTTTTTATGGTATGTAACCAACTGGCAGCAGAAACTTGACTGAAAACTATGCTCCCATTGCTCGATGTAGAATTTTTTTTTTTTAATGTAGAATTCTTGGGCACTGACCATGGTGATTAGGTTGTCCTCTGGCTTTTATGATTTGACTCTTCAGAGGCGTGTTCTAGGTGAATTTGTCCTGCAGAAACCTCAGTCAGTCTATTGCCAAGGTAGAGCTTCCAAAAACACTACCCTCCCCCCAGTATCTTCTTTTCATCTTTCTTTGTGGCCACATACACAGAAAAGGACACTCTAAAAAGAAGTCTAAAAATGTACACAATCACCACAGTTGCCTCTGATGAAGCTGGGCAGTTTGTACTGTTAGAGCACTCTCTTACATAACCCAGATGTTCATTTCATAATTAAATAGTTTGGATCTACATCTGTATGCTTTCTGCCAAGTTTAAAATTAGTGGATGGGACCTTTTATATTGTACATCCACACTGGGTTCTGTAGAGAGATACACATTTTTTAAAGGTAAGGCTGGCTGTCAGTTTTGAAAAGAAAGATTCTTAAACCGTTTGCTTCAGAAAGGAGTATAAACCTTTGGAAGACTAGTACCTTTTAGAAACCACAAAGTCGAGAGAAGAAAAAAAACTACAACTATTAAAATGCACACGCACTGCTGCCTGGCACTGTTGTGACAGCCGCAGTATCGGCGTCAGTCAATTATCTTCACAAATGCCTCTTGTGCTAATGAGCACTCACAAGAATCAGCAGACTTTTCTGGCAGGGAGAAAAGATCAGTTTCATTGCTTGCAGAACTAATTCAGGGTACAAAAGTGAAGGCTCTGCCATCGCTGTCTCTTTTACTGCTCCTTTTGTGAAGGCTTTTGATGTGCACTGAAGAGCGGGGCCTGTTTGCGACCCTCCATCTCCAGTTCATTGCCTGCCATTAACATACATATCCATATGAAAAGTTCGCTAAGTCACGAACAGCTGTCCAGAAAGGAGTTTGAGAAGGAAGGGAGAAAAAAGGACCTATCCCTTCTCAAAATGCTGACAATACTATTTAGCCCCTTTTTGGCAATGATATACCTAACTTTTTAAAGCTGCCTTTCACTCCAAATGGAACGAGGCATAATACAACATTCAAACACGTAGTGATTTCATTTTGAAACAGTCATTTGCTGTATTCAGAGGGAAAACGTCTATAGTTACCAGATGCAAAGAAAATCCATCATTCATGAAACATACGTGTAGGGTGGACACACACACACACACACACACACACACATTTTCACATGGCTTTTGCAGAACACTAAATAACCTCACATCTTCCACTTAACCCATAAGAAAACTCCCGCAGCAGATGCTCATGAGTGGTTTCATGTCCATTGCTTCCCTCAGTCTATGAGACAGACAGTTATCTGTGTTCAATTTGTTATCGGTGGATTCTCTGTTAGTAAAAGAAAATACCATCAAATTGCACCATAAAACTTTTTTAAAGATTAAATAATTTCTCTCTGGAAACCCCGATGAAAATTCCTGTTGGGATTTAAAAAAAAAAAAAAAAAAGGCATCCTAGAAATGTGTAGTCATGGCTTTGAAATGGAGAATTTGTATTTACACATTTTCAAGTCCCATGAGCCTTTTAAGGCAGCTGCTTAATTAAATGACTGTCATCTTGTTCCTGGTCAACTTTTTCTAAAGGCAAGAAGGAAATAGTTATTTTCCTTAAGAAGGGGCCCTGGGGGCAGAGTGGGAAGAAATAGATTTTAAATTAATGATGAAAAAGAGAGCTTCCTTATTACTTGGGCTGGGGCTTAGTCTTATCAAGCTCCAAAAGAAAGCTGGGGACAGATACACACACCCTTTGGCTCCCAAACCGGGGAGTTCATGACCCCGAGGGCATCTCCACTGCGCCCGACATTTTTCCCATCTTGAGCTTGAAACTTAGGGTTGGCAAATATGTCAATTAGAAGGTTTACCTCATTTACATCGGGGACATTGCTTTTTCTCTTTCTTTTTAATATCTCCCTTCCTTTCTTCCCCCTTCCTTCCATTCTTCTTCCTAAATCAGAGTCACATTGCAAAGAAGAACCAACAGCCCTCGATTCTGTGAAGATTTTAGTCCTGTAAGGACCCTCCCACCATGCCAAAACAGCTTGTGCCATATAAAACCAAGACTTTAATCCCACGTGTTGCTCTCCCCGCCCTTCTTTCTCCACCCACCCCCACTTTGGAGTCTCTTTACAGCCGCATCTCCAGATCTGTCGCTAAAAATCTTTAACCCTGCCTATTTTGATCTGAAAATTAAATCTTATTTATTATGCATCCTGTTTGTTGTCCTTGGAGAACCCCAGCATTCATTTCAAGGGGTCCAGAATGACTTCTTAAACACATTTCTCTCTTTGCTGCAATTAAACAAAGTGGGGCTGTGATTAGCCCTCCGTAGGGGGGAAAGAAAAAGACACCGTTGAATCAAAATGCCGGGACCTGGCTGGGCATTATTGCCTCACAATGCCGGAGTTTATTGCTGAAACCTGCTTATCCCCTAGCTCTGCACTCCATGGGAACTTCAGTCAGGTGGAAAGTGATTTTCTTCTCTGCAGCTTGAAGTATCGTTAAGACCCGCTAAAGGCCCTAAAGCTGTTCCTAGTTACTGAGACATTTAGGATAATCTTTATGGAGTTTTGCAGGAGCGTCTGCTTTTTGTTGCTCTTAGGAGAAGAGTTAATGATGAGCTTTCACTGACTCCCCCCCCCCCTTTTTTCCCTTTTTTTTTTCTTTTTAAAAAATCTAAGCCAAAAAAGCGCCTGTTTAAGTTAAGTACCACCTCCCTCCAGCTCTTGGGAATCCACTCAAGAGGGCTTTGCTTGGCTCTGTGTTCATGACACATAATGAAAACAATTTTACGCTGTGGAGGGAAGTATTGGGCAATTACTGATGTAACAGCCACCTGCAGTAGCCGAGCCCTGGCTGTAGCATCGTGTGGTTCATGAATATTTTATGGTGTGATGTTATTTTGAATGGCTGGGGCAGGTGAAGGGGGCCGAGGGTGTAATAAGCGACTCTGCTGGAGGCTGTGTCCTACTCTGTTTCCCTGCAGGGTCCACTGTGTAACACCAAGAAGCATCCTGACCCCGCCTGGATGGAGGCAAGGGCCACTGAGGCTGAGGCAAGATGCTATGACAAGTCACGGGGGGCACCCTTTACAAGCCCTTGTCTGCCGATTTTACACACGTTGTCCAGTGTGAAAAGCCACAGCATCAATCTTGTCTGATTTAATTTGATAAATTAAGTGTGGATAAGGATTAAATGAGAATTTTGTAATGGAGAAAACTTGTCTTTGCTCTTTAAAGAGAGAAACCCTATAAAATATAAAGGAGAGAGAGAGAGAGAGAGAGAGAGAGAGAGCACTATAATAGCATTACAGATAGATGCTGAATTAGAATGCTCCTTGCTTTCTGGTACTTGTGTGTAGACTGCACTCATCCTGTGTACAAGCATGTCTACCACCATGCACATATGATGGAGGGAAGCAGGTATTGCAACATGTTTTTTCACAGTGGAATGCACCTATTGAAAATTGTTCCTGAATAGGTGGACTATTTAGTGTATCATTTCATTTTTCAAGTGTTATTTTCCAAACATGAAATGTCAAGATTTAAACTGAGTCTCATAGCTTAAAGAATACATTTCTGCCACCTCAAACTTGGTGACTCCTCCTTCCTGGCATATTTAACATATCAGACTCCAAACTCATGTCATGTATAACCAAAATGAAAATGGGGTACAAGTGATTCTCCAGACAGATATTTCTATAGGCTGGGACCGTCTGAACAAACACTAGGTATCCAGACAATTGATGGAAATTCAAAACAATTCTTTGTAAGACTGTTAAAAATTTGTTTTAAACTGTGTGTGTGTGTGTGTGTGTGTGTGTGTGTGTGTGTGTGTGTTGAGAATGGTGGAGTGTGACTTTTGAAGAAGTATCTGAACAGGTTGCACGTTAGAGTTCAGGCTGAATGGCTTTCTGGAGAGAAAATGCTTAGTAAAGGATACAAAAGATTTGCAGAATCCATGGACACAAATTGGTATAGAGAACAGAAATTCTGAACAGTCGCAGGAGGCAAATGCAGCTTGCTTGACAACCTGAGAAAATGTGGGGCAACAGAAGAATTGCCAGAGTGTCAGTCTGAAGATTCCAGAAGGTACTCTTTAATGTTTTGTAAGTGGTAGTTTCATAGGCGTGCTCATAACATTTCATAACATTAATTTAGTGCTTTTACCAGATTGAAATAATGTGGTGATATACTAAATCTTCTACTTCCACGTTCCCCTTGTGTTCCACTAGTGAAGTCACACCTCCCAAGACATTGACAATCCCTTTTGCACTTCAAAAATTACAAAATGAAAATGACAGAAATGATGAATGCTTGTACAACATGGGCCGGAGTCCCTTCATCAAAGGGCAGCACACTGCCTAAATTCTCATCTCATTTAGATTGGCATTGCTCTCTGATGTGGCCCCTCGAGAGCGGTCTCAGCTTGCTAAAATACGTCATCTCTTGTCTATGTATCAATAATGCGGGAAGCTTTTAAATATTGGGACTTTTCATTAACCAAGAAGAAATGATGACATCCGATGGTCGTGATAAATCATGTCACAGAAATCCACATCTTCCCATGAACAGGTGGAATTCAAGAGGAACACATTGAAATACCAGTGTTAATATACCAATATTAACAGAAATTGACATATATTCAAGAAACCCCAAAATATTTAATTTAAACTCACTATATATATTTTTTTCTGCTTCATAATATATGTGAAAGGTGCCCTGATTAGCAATTTTATAAAGATCAAATTATTAACATGCAGTAAGTTTCAGATTCTTGTAATTAGATTTTTAGCTTAAGAGATGTTAAACTCTGTATGTAAACGACATTATTGAAAAGCCTGTCTTCTGGAAGAAAATTGCTGTTTGACAATTCTATAGAATATTTAAGAAAGGTAATTACACTGCACCAGTAGTTATGCAGGTGTTGAATAAAGTCACTGCTTTTGATTTTGCAGAAAACTCCAAGGAGAGAAAAAAAGGAGACCTGGTGACCTGACCTCACTGCCAAGTCTCCATCCTCAGCGCCCATTTGTGTTGCCTGCTCTCCACTCGGCACAGTGATGATCAGAGGGAACACTCAGCCAGTATCCCGGTGCAAAGAACCCGTGATGAAAGAGAACAGCTGTCACTGTAAAACCCACAGTGGTATTGCTACTTGCAAATCAGATACTGAGGAAAAGCACCAACATCCAAATCGAGGGCCATGAAGAACAAAACACAGGCCTTGTCAAAAAAGACCACAGGGGGAAAACTGTCTTGACCAACTCAGTTTGACAGAAATACTTAGAAATACTTAGCTCAGTTATTACTTAAGTCCAAGGAATACTCTAGAAGAAGGAATTACAGATTTCATTTAAAAAATATGTTATTTAATTCTTTGATGTTTTCAATCTTTATTTGGTGCCCATGCATGTGTATGCTTGTGTATTTAGAGACCATGGGTTGACAGGGTCTGGCTTACTTTTTTTTTCTTTCTTTCTTTTTTAAAATTTTGTTTCTGGTTTTGGTTTTGTTGCTTTGAGGCAGAGTCTCAATAAATATCCCTGGCTGTCCTGGAACTTGCTATATAGATCAGGCTGGCTTTGAACTCACAGAGATCTGCCTGCCTCTGTCACCCTAATGCTGGGATTAAAGGCATGTGCCATCATGCCTAATTTCCAGTTTATGTTCTCAGGCAGGGTCTCTAACTAAACCTAGAGCTCACTGAATGGCTGACCAGGAAGCCCAAGGAGGCTGATGCCTCTTTGTCTTCAGCCCTGAGATTACAGGCAATTGCCACCATGCCTGGATTACATGGGCACAGGGATCCAAACTCATGCTTGAATGACAAACACCAACAGAATTATCTCCTAGTTCTTACTATTTTCTAACATAAGAAGTGTTGAAGCCTGGTGTACTGATGCATCACACCTTTAATCCCAGCAATAGAGAGGCAGAGGCAGGCAGATCTCAGTGAGTTTGAAGCCAGCCTGGTCTTTATAATTGAGTTTTAGGACAGCCAGAGCTACATAGAGAGACCCTATCTCAAAATAAATAAGTAAATAAACAAATAAATGACATGTTGAGCCTATGGAATCCTTAAACGACTATTTTGTTAAAGAGTAAAATACTTTTTGTGAATTGTAAGTAAGTTTTTGAAAGAATGTGAATGCCTGCACCTGTGTAAACACACACACACACACACACACACACACACACACACACACACACACGCACACGCACGCACACACGTGCACACACACACACACACACACACAGAGTGGTCAGCATTGTCAGAATAGTTGCCCTATGGAACACTGAGTCCCTTAGATCAGCAGCAGCAGCTATGGGCTGTCTCTGTCTCTGTCTCTGGATTTGAGCATTCCTGAAAGCTTTAGTGGACATTTTTGTACTGAATGAGGAACAGAAGTGAACAGGAATGAGAAGTAGTTAAACCTGCAGAAACATCAAGAAGAACACAAAGATTCAGCTGCCTAGCTCTTAGTTCTCAGCTCTTTCCTAAGGTTTGGAGCAGAAGAAACAGGTGCCAGAATGTATCTCTCTCTTCAAAGTCCAAACTCTTCCCATTTTCTCTCAGAAGAAACAGGTGCCAGAATGTATCTCTCTCTTCAAAGTCCAAACTCTTTCCATTTTCTTTCTTTTTAAAAACACACGTTAGAAAGGAGCAAGCAAGTCATATCACTTTTCCTTCTTAAACCTGAAAATATACCCAAACAATCACTTTTGTCCTTAATTAAAAAAAAATATTGGGGGCTGGAGAGAAGAATCAGTGGTTAAGAGCACTGGCTGCTCTTCTACAGGATTCAAGTTCAACTCCCAGCACCCACAAGGCAGCTCATAACTGCCTATAGCTCTAGTTTCAAGGATCTGACACCTTTACAAAGACATATATACAGGTAAACACAAATGCATATGAAATAAGTAAGTTATGTTTTTTAAAAAATGAGCTGGAGAGATGGCCCAGCCATTAAAGTCTGGGCTCACAACCAACAATATAAGAAAAAAAATTTAATCATGTATCTGTATGTATATATGCACATGTACATTGGATCCCCTAGAGATAAAGTTACCAATGTTGTGGATGTGCTGACATGGATGCTGGGAATCGAACTCCAGTCCTCTGGAAGATAAAATAAGTGCTCTAAACCAAAGAGCCATCTTTCCAGCTGCCATCCTCCCACCTGCTTTTTTTTTTTTTTTTTTACTTTTCCTTCTTTCCTTCCTTCCTTCCTTCCTTCCTTCCTTCCTTCCTTCCTTCCTTCCTTCCTTCCTTCCTTCCTTCCTTCCTTCTCTCTCTCTCTCTCTCTCTCTCTCTCTCTCTCTCTCTCTCTCTCTCTCTCAGACAGCAGTTGACTAAGTAGCCCAGACTAGCCTTGGACTTACAGATTTGCCTGCCTCTGCTTCCTGAGTGCTAGGATTGAAGGCAAGTACCACCACACCAGGCTTTTGTCCTTAATTTTGCTAAACATCTTTTTCTACTTTTCTTTTGCATCTTCCAGTGAGTAACTCAAGTCCCATCTTTTCTATTGACATTTCTTCAGTGTTTCCAGCCTCTGCCCTCCTCCAATGCTTACTGCTTAGCCCCTAATTGAAGGAGCTGCATTCCCATCAACTCTTCTGTTTTGTGTGTGTGTGTGTGTGTGTGTGTGTGTGTGTGTACACAGGTCATAATGATTCCCTTTGCAGTGTGCTGGCCCCTGAACACAGGTTCCTGCTGTGAAGTATACTTCTTAGCTCACTGCAAATAGTGCACTTTCACAGTCCACCCTCTGCTGTTTTACTCTCATACCTGACGGTCAGTGAAGCTCACTAATTTCAGCACTCCTCCTGTTTGTGTTTTGTAGACTTTTGCCAGAGCACTTTCCACAGTTTGTAGCTACTTAATTCTCACTGCAGCCTCCTCAGAAAAGCAGACACTGTCATTGACGGTACCCTGAAAAGTGGATGGCATTTAAACTTGAGTCTGCTCTCTCTCTCTGTTAGCTCCTCTCTACATTGTCTCTTGTCTTTGATACCTGTCTCCATACAGTTGAACAATCAGAACTGAACAATCAATTTATAGGAATGAGAAGAGGCTTTATATGGGCCAACACTGGGTTTGGGATGCTTGTTTCTCCTGGGCTAGGCAAAGGCAGATATACAGTTTTTGTTGCTGTTTGCTGCCTGAAATCATCATTGGGCAGGGACAGGAGGAGAGAGGGTGGGACAACATGTAGCTGATGGGGTGAATAGCCCCAGAATCCTTTTGAAGCTTGTAGGTCTCAGAGTTCCACCAATACTCTCTTCCTGAGACCTGTTGCTAAAGCAAGAAATAAGCCGTGGGAATGTAGACAGAATGGTGACTGCTTACCTCCTATGAATGGAAATCCCATCTGAGAAACTCACCAGCAGAAAGTCTGAGGCTGATTCCATGGAATTTCACAAGGGAAACTGGCTTTCATCTCAAGGAGAAAACATGTTGGTTATGATTTCTCCTTTGAAGTCCAACTTCCCCCAAACAAGACTTTAGGAATTAGCATGTAGGTGTCATAGAATTTTTATTAACCTCTATAGACCAATTGTGTACCCTAAGAATCACTCTAAATCTTTTTAGGACACAGCAGCTGCACCAGTCCATGTGAATAGCATTCTTAACACAACCCTAAAATTCTGGAACATTCTATAGTTTTGTTGGGAATGCAAATCCTATTTTACTGAATTCGTCTTGCCCTGCCTTTGCTCTTACCCGATACACCACAGCCACATAGATTGTTTCTGTTCCTCAAATGTGAAATTGTCCCTGATTTAGGGCCCTGTACTTGTTGTTCCCTTAGAGGCGAACACTCTTCCCAAGCTGTTCTGGCTGCATCACCATTTTATCCATGCTGAAGACTGAAAACGCTCTACATGGGGAGGACCATCCACAGTTGTTCCTCAATTACCCCAGGTTCTTCCTTCTTTTCTTTTATTCTTCCATCATAATAAAATTACTACCTGAAATCATTTATCCTTTTAATGTTTTTCTTCCCTTGCCTACTGGTTCCAAAAGTTTAGAAGAGTATCTAACACATACTAGTGCTGTGGGATGTTGTGGGATGTTCTGTATGGCAAATGTGTTGCTAATAAAACACTGATTGGCCAATGGCTAGGCAGGAAGTATAGGCGGGGCTAACAGAGAGAATAAAAAGAACAGGAAGACAGAGGGAGTCACTGACTGCCAGCCACCACCAGGACAAGCAGCATGTAAAGATGCCGGAAAGCCACGAGCCATGTGGCAAGGTATAGATTTATAGAAATGGATTGATATAAGATATAAAGACAGTTAGCAAGAAGCCTGCCACGGCCATACAGTTTGTAAGCAATGTAAGTCTCTGTGTTTACTTGGTTGGGTCTGAGCGGCTATGGGACTGGCAGGTGAAAGAGATTTATCCTGACCGTGGGCCGGCAGGAAAACTCTAGCTACATACTAGGTACTTGTATTACTAGGTATTTGCCAAGTGTATGTTAATGAATTACCAGACCCAGTGAGGCCACAGACGATAGTGTATTGCCTTACACCGCTTTGAACTTTACAGCTTATGAGATGCACTCACTTGTCTCATTTATCCTCCTGTTGGTTCTGCGAGGTGGCCTGCATGAAAGTATGAAACTCCACTAGAACTGAAGTTCCAAAATGTCAGTGAATGATGTTTGGTCTCTGAAAGCTGAAACTGCAGTTAGAGACTCTCACAGCCTGTTCTTTCTACCGCCTCAGTTGAAAAGACTGACCCAGAGAGAAAGTAACAGTAGAGTAAATTTTATCCCTGTTGTGAGTAAATCAAATGCAAAATCTTCCAAAATTTTCACTGAAGAATAATACTTTATTTCTAGATAGATACACAGATAGATGATAGATGGGCAGATTTGCATTTTAGCTAAAATTAAGTTAAACAGAGTTAAACAGATATGCTTCAATAAACAGCTGAATGTACATTTGCTGTGTAAATTATTTGGTGATTCTCAACTGAATCAGGCAGAATTTTTTTAATAGACACCATAGCAGTGTTGCTGTGGTAAAGTAGAATATCAGCTATAAATTACTTCATTTCTGGTGTTATAAAACAACCAAATTTAGGTTCTAAGGTTTCACGGAGATTACATGTTTACAATAAACACTGATGTGGACTCCTACAGCCGAAAGGATTTCCATCATTTAACTCTCTTGTTTTATATGTTGCAGATGCTGAAGTGGTGGAAGAACTTACCCAGGTCAACACCAAGTTGATAGTTAAGCAGAGAGTTTCAGAGCTAGAGAGATGGCTCAGCAGCTAAGAGTACTCTCTGCTCTTCTGGTGGTCCTCAGTTTGGTTCCCAGCACCCATGTTAGGCAGCTTAGTCACCTCCAGCTCCAGCACCAGCAGATCTGATGCCTCTGGCTTCCAAGGCCACCAGTACTCAATATGCATACACCTATATGCAGACACACACACACACACACACACACACACACACACACACACACACTTGGAAAAAAGATGCAAGAATTATAAAGGTATTCACTCAAGGACACCATTTAAGCTGTCTGTTGCCAGAGTCTTGCAGAATCTGTGTGACCAGATAAATAGGTCAGTTGGAGAAGAGAACAGCATTTATTGAGTTTCTGCCTGTCTGTGGTTTGGCAAGTTGAAAGGAAGTCGGAAGCATAGCTATCCCTGACAATATGTTTACAATGAAAGCTTAGATTATATACTGAGGGGCTATTGCTTACATGGTTTGGGACAAATCAGTTCATGGGCCAGGCTGTTGTTCTACACTGGCCTGCACCTCCAGCCCCCAAATCAGTTAGCTTCAGTTTGCCTATTGCAAGAATTAAGTACAAAAAATCATAGCATAATGTTAAGTGCAAAGGCTTTATAATCAAAATAAACCAAAGGTCACCTGATTCTCAGTCAACAACCACATATTTATGATACCAGGCATATGAATAAACTTTTCTATGAAGACTGATACAATGTATTCTAAAAATGTACTGTTAAAATGAATGAGCAATGAGATTAATAAACATACTTGAACCAGGAATTTGCATATAAGCCCTAAGAAATCTATGAAGTTCCTATAATCAGACCAAATAAATGTCTTTAGGAATAGCTCATGAAAGAGGTGAGTTTGGACTTTGATAAAGACACAGAAAAGGTTGGTAGTATTTATAATAGCTGGATTAAGCCAGACATGACAGCACACACCTTTAATGATAGCACTTGAGATGCTGAGGCAGGCAGATCTCTGTGAGTTCAAGTCTAACCAAGGCTATTATGTAATAAGACCCTGCTTTTGTGTGTCTCAGAGTTTTATTTCATATGTGGTGTTCAGGAGTCTAGAGAGCAGTGAGAAAGCTGTCCTCGTTCACCATGTCCTTAACTGCCCTATCCATATTCTGTGGGCAAAGCAAGAAATAGAGGCCACATATATGAAGGGAGGCAGAGAGGAGAAAATTCGTCTCCATTTTTAATCTATAGTAACCTTTAATTGTTGTATCCATGGAATGTAAAAAGTAAGTCTATTGTTAATGAGATTTTACATATTTCTTCCTATAGAATACAAAATAAAGTGCATAAAATCCAACATAATTAAGAAAGGAATTCAGCTGGGTATGGTGGTGCAGGCCTTTAATCCCAGCACTCAGAAGGTAGAGGCAGGCAGGTTTCTGAGTTTGAGGTCAGCCTGCTCTACAGAGCTAGTTCCAGGCCAGCCAAGGATACACAGAGAAACTCTGTATATACAACAAACAAACAAACAAAGAATTCATCAATGCTTTATGAGAAGGATGACATATCCATAGCATTTCTATATTTATATAGAATTTATAAGCATAAAAATAAAACATTGTACATAATTTCTAAAAACTTTAAAATAAAATGGTTTAAATAGTTGATAGCAAATCAAACAAAATACATGTTAAAGATTTATACTACATATTACAAATTATTATTATTATTATTAATTATTATTGTTATTGAGACAGGGTACACTGTGTAGCCCATGCTGGCCTCCAACTTTCTACGTAGCCTGACCCTGAACTCCTGTTCTTCCTGCCTCCTTTTCAGAAGTGCTAAGATTACAGATGTGGACCACCACAGCTGTCTTAAGCACTGTAAAATGTCGTCACTGAGGTAGAACAAGGACTCTCTAAATGAATGAAAGCATTCACCATGCTGAAGAATTGAAAGACGGAATAGAATAAGTACATCAGTCTATAACTGTTGCCCCTCTGATCACTATCCCAGCTATCCCACTATCTGTCTGTATGTGTGTCATGTAAAAAAATCTGATTCTAAAATGCATACAAATTATAAAGGGTTAAAAACATTCAGTGCAATTTTGAAGACACCCATAAGCTGAGGACACAAACTGCCAGATTTAATAATGGTTAATGGATTGGTGTTGGTACAAGGGTAGACAATGAACCAGTGGGACAAATTAGAATTCAGAAACAGATCAGAACACACAGTGACACCTGATGGCTGACAGAGCTGACACTACAGCGCAGTGGGAAAGGATAACAATTATTTTTTTTTTCAATAGATGGTGCAGGGTCAATTGGATATCCATTTGGAAACAAATAAATGGTGAACCTTTTGTCTCATACCATCTACAAAATTCAATTCAAGTCGAATTGTAGATCTAGATGTGAAAGGTAAAAAAAAATTAAAGCTTTTAGAAGAAAACTTAGGAGCATATGTCACGACCTTGGAACAGGCAAAGATTTTGTAAAAGGGTACAAGATACCATGAAACATAAAAGAAATAAAAGATAAATTAGATTACATTAAAATTAAGAACCATATTCATCAAAAGACTCCATTTATAAGAAGGGAGAGAAAAGTCATTGAGTAAGAAAAATCATTTACACTCATTTCAGACAAAAAATTCATGTGCATAACATATTGTAGTGTGTGCAAGGACAATTAAAAGTGAACAAGTCACTGCTGGCACACACCTGCAGGAAAGATATGAATTTGAGGTCAGTCTGAGACCTTGACTAAAAAAGAAAAAAAAAGAAGAAAGGGAACAAGTCACTTTTAAAATGGATACGACTGAATGACACCAAGCAAAAGATGACCCTGTGGCCAGGGGGAAGTGGGGAACTGCACAAGTGTGTTGTGGTAGATGCTGCCACACATCCTCTAGGGTGGCTGCACTTGTAATACAGGCAATGTCATGTGCAGGTGACATGCAGATCAATCGCAACCACCTCTGGAGGAAGTATGAACTGATTTTGTCACCCTGCACACCCTGGCAGTGTCAACTAAGCTTCACACATCCATTTGTATAAGAGCATAACCAAGTCCTTGTCTTTCTGCTGCATTGGACAAGCACACCCACCAGCATGCACTGAAAAGAACACCCTGAAATGCACTGACTGCTGGTTCACCTGTGTAGTTCCTCAACAGAAACAAGGCCTTGACTATTTCCTATGACGCTGGCTGAGCTTGAAAAAACAAATTCATTTCTGCTATCTAAAGACAGTCTGCCCTTTGCGGATGGGATGAGTGTGAGGAAGCTGCCCTTTTCCCACTATAAGTAGATGAATTAATTAATGAAACCTTGACAATCTGTGTCTTAGTGTTTCTATTGCTTCTATGAAACACCATGACCAAAATCAAGTTGGGGAGGGAAGGGTTTATTTGGTTTACATACCTTAGTCCATCATTGAAGGAAGTCAGCAGGACATGAACTCAAATAGGGTAGGAGCCTGGAAGCAGGAGCTGATGCAGAGGCCATGAAGGAATGCTGCTTACTGGCTTGCTCCCCATGGCTTTCTCAGCCTGCTTTCTTATAGAACCCAGGAACAACAGCCTAGAGGACCAACAGCCCAGAGGACTAATGACCCAGGGATGGCTCCATTCACAGTGAGCTGGGCCCTTCCCAACCAATCACTAATTAAGGAAGTGCCCTATAGGCTTGTCTACAGCCTATTTATGGAGGCATCTTCTCAAGTGAGACTCCTCTCTGATGACCCTGGTCTATGTTAAGTTGATATAAAACTAGCCAGCACAATCTGGAAGGGTTTTGTTTTAATTTTCTCCCCTTCAAATAAGTTGCTTGTCTTTTTGTTTTGTGTTTTTGCGTCTAAAATCTAAGTCTTCCAGACCGCTTTGCAAATAAACTTAATCATGTCTGCAAGACTTCTTTTGATAGGTTTTAAAATGGAATTATGCCTATAGTTACACATACAGCACAATGAATACGTATGTTTAACAGACATGCACAAGACTGTTCACTGGAGATCAGGAGTATAAGAGTAAGAGCTAGACAATGATAGGCCTGAACTAATGGCCAAGCAATTTAAATAATGTAAGAGTCTGTGTGTTTATTTTATAAGTGGACTTCAGGACTGGCGGGAACTGTGGGACCCGGAGAGAAAAGCTCTCCAGCTACACAGGAGTATATGTGTCATGCAGAGAGTGCATAAAGCTCAATACATACATGAATACGGTAGTCTGCTGGTTCAGTGCAACGCTCTACCATGTAAGCACAAGCTTCCCCGTGGCCCCTTAGCACCCATCCGGTTGGTAGTAAGTATAAGTCAGTCTGGTTCATGAGGAGAACACAGCTGGGTGTGGAAGGAAAACAAACTAACAAACTTCTGAGAGTCCTGAAGCAACAGTTCAACCAGGAAGACTTTGTTTGGGGATGGTGAGGTTGGGAATGTGGCTGGTAGTGGTATGAAATGGACAGGAAGGACAGAAAATCAAACTCCAGTGAGAGTAAGAAAACAGGAGCCTGTAGTAAAAGGAAGGCAGGAGAGTCAATATGTTCCAACATGGCTCCCATCTTCCCTGAATTGATGAGTAATACACTTCCAGCTGCACTCTTGTCTTCTCTAATCTGCCCGTGATTAACATGATTAGCTCAGTACATGCCTCAAACATCTCACATGTGTAAAGTCCTTCAAAAACGGAAGTAAATAGCTGAAATATGTTGTACTATTCAAGATTTATGCAGCTCAGGCTTTTTACCAAAAAAGACTCATCAAATGGTACCCAGTATTAAATGATCCAGTTCATATATACACAGGTGTAGAAAGTAAGATGTGTGGCTGAAGAAATGGCTTAGTTGTTAAGAGTGTTCATTGCTCTTCCAGAGGACTTGAGTTTAGTTCCCAGCATCCACATCAAGTGACCCACAATGACCAGTAACTTTGAGCAAAGGGATCTGAAACCCCTCTCTGGTCTACACAGGCACCCACAGGCATATAGCATACACACACACACACACACACACACATTTATAATAATAATAATAATAATAACAATAATAATAAATTAATCTTAAAAATTATATAATGTCATACCTTTTTTAAAAAAAGCTAGCAATATGTTCAAAAGAAGCAAGACTGTCACATATAAAACCCATGGGGACCGATCATGGTGGTGCCTTTAATCACATGTGAGTGAGTTCCAGGATAGTCTGGTTACATAGCAAATTCCAGGACAGTCAGGGCTACATCATGAGACCCTGTCCAAACCACACTGAGTGGGTGTAAGATGCTTCTCCAGCGTCTGCTGTTCGGGACAGGCTAACACCAAGTGTCCACCAGAGGATCTCAGCTGAATAGAGCTCACGGGTTACAGCGTCTGAGACACTTAGGTGAAGTTTCCTGAGACCATCACTAGAGCTGCTCATATCTTTACATCATAATAATACTTAGTAAACATGGGGTTTTGCATTTCATGGATTTCCTCTTTGGTTTTATTATTATACTCAAGTGGAAGGCTAAGTTGGTGACTGCTTTGATTTGAGTAGGCAGGGCTCCTCACAGGATCTTGTGTTGGAAAACTTACTTGATCTTTGGCTGTATGGGGAGGTTGGGAATGTTTCGGACATGGGGGCTAACTGGAAGTTCCCAGGGATATAAGGGTGGAGACTGAGAATTGTAGCCAGCCCCATTTCCTGTAGGGCTCTCTATTTTCTCTTTCTTTCTTTTCTTTTCTCTTTCTTTCTTCCTTCCTTCCTTCCTTCCTTCC
>CABHPQ010169430.1:0-39901 GCA_902168405.1 Peromyscus aztecus
AAAATGAGTGGGTCTCGGGTTCTACTCCCATACTCAGCTTCAGATGCTGTCGTTAACACGCATGTTAATGTATCTAACTGTATATGGCTCATCCCACTGTTTCTGCAGTAGCTTGCTCTCTCCGTTCCTTGTCTCTGGGACTGTCCTCATCTTCATCCTGGTGGCTTTCTAGCCTTGCTCCTCATGTGGGAAGTTGGCTTGGGGCTTTGGTTTTCCCTTTCCAAAGCCTCCCATTTCATTTGAGATTTACTTTAAGAACCGTGGCTGAGTTCAAGGCGTGGTTGCCCTTTTGCCGACCTCTCCTGGCACCTGCTCTCAGAGTCACAGTCATGATGAGCCTAGGAAATCCAATCTAAAAGAAAGCCAAGTGAGATTTTAGCTGGCTTCATGGCAATTCATGTAATTACAGAAATGTTTTTAGTCTTGGATTCCTCAGTCAAGCACTTCGTTATAATAGCTAGCATTTACATAGTGTTGATCACGGGCGTGTCCCGGGCTTCCTCCTTAGTTAATCCTCAAAGCACCTCCTGTGGTGTGTGTATTATTGTCACCACTTTTCTAGAGGAAACTTAGGCTGTATGAGACAGCCAATGCTCCAGCCACAGCGCTCTTTGGGTCCCTTCTAGGGTCTGCAAACAAATTCTTCAATTTGGGGCTCCTTTTTCATAGACTGCTAGGGACAGAAGAGCAGAGTAGTTCAGTCCCTGGTTTGTGAGTTGGGCGAATTCTCATCTCTGCCACTTCCAGCCAGTTTTCTGGTCTGTAAATGAACTGGCAAGAGACTTGCCTTCTTGGGTTCCTGGGTGCTACCATGAATTGAAGGACCATAAGTTGATAGACCATAAGTTGACTCAACAAACTGTCCCTGTTGGCCGCCCTGCCCCTTAGACTCAGCAAACTGTCCCCATTGGCCACCTAACCCCTTAGACTTATCTGAAGCTGGGAAGACATTTGCCTCTGTTCCACTACTAGTTTTTGTTTTTGTTTTTAGAAGGCTCTCATTGTAGCCCAGGCTGGCCCTGAACTCAGTATATACATGAGGATGACCTTGATCCTCTACCTTTCTATCTTGGCTGGTGTCATATCTGATTTTATGCCGAGCTGGGAACGAAAATCCAGGCTTTGTACACCCTGGGCAGGAATGCTGCCAGCTAGGCTCCATCCCTCACCCTTCTGGTTATTTCTATGCCTGGTCAGCATGTTCCAGAGTCAGAGGAAAAAGAAGAAGTATCATCATTTCACTTGATGAGTCATGTTACAAGTTGGTTGGTTTTCATTTCTTCTCATCGCTCTTGTGTGTCCTGTGCCTTTGTGACCCGTTTCCCAGCACGGGAAACAATGGATCTTAAGTATTGTAAAAAGGTATCAGAAAAGTGTTCTGTCCACAGCCTCCAGCTCACCTTTGTTTTGTTTCTTTGAAATGTGTCTGTTTGGTAAAGCTTGCTTCAGATCGCTTACGTGTTATCAAAACCAAGTGTCCCTGAGCTTCTGCAGACGATCCTAAATACTTGGCTGGGTGGGTCGTTTCGCTCCAAGAACCAGGACAGGGTGCCAATGTGAACAAGAAGGACTGTGTTTCCTTGACACAATTTTCCATTTCAATCTTCAGCGACCCTAAAGAATTTTTAAGCATTCTTTCTAACATGTCTGTGCCCTTTCCCTGAACCGGGACAAATGCTTCTCTCTGACCTTCTGAGCACGTAGAACATGGCAACAGATAATCATCTCACAACTGGGCTCTGTTTCTCACACGTACACCCCAGGTCACACCCCAAATCCGTTGGCTACTTTTCCTGGAACTATCAGCGCACCAGAATGTTACGTTAACCTCCTCACACAACAATGCCTTTATGGACCATCTTGTTGTCTTCCCCCATGTCAGAACTGGGAGAGACAAGTCTGGGCTCCTCCTCCATCATTCAGAGGCACAGGCCGAGAGGTTAATAATACACTCGTACACTGTCCCCTGGCAGCACTGTGAGGAGGAAGAGAGCAAACCCCACCCATCTCTCAGGGTCCCAGAAGGAATCAACAGAGACCGCCAAAGCCCTGGAATTTTCAGAATCAGTCTTTGGCTTTGGAATCGTTAGTGGGAAGGTCGTCCGATTACAATAGCCTCCAGCCCTTTCTAGGGTGTTGTTGTTGTTGTTGTTGTTGTTCCCTCTGTATAACCAATAAGAGTCATCACCTCACCAGCAAGCAACCATTCAGTTAACCATTGACTCCCCGTGCTTTTTACATGTATGCCTGTCAAGCATGGCTACAACCCCCAAAGGCAACACATGACATTTCACATAATTGTGAGGAAAAGATTTTCTCTACCCCCCTTTCCCCTCTGTCTCATATCCTGTTTTTAATAAATTTTTTAAGTGGTTTCCAAATCTAAAGGCCAAACCATTGCCAAAACAAAATCCATAAAGTAGGCTTTCAACACACACTGATGGTCTCAATTCCCTGCCTTTGGCATTTCCCATTGGCTTATAAAACAGCCATTCTTGTCAGAAAAGAACACATACAGGGAAAAAATGCTGTCTGTAGGAAGAGTTTTGAAATAAGTTTCTGGACCTAACCAAAGCAATTTTATTTCATCCTGAGTCTTCCTATCTGTGACATTTCAAACAATCCCATTTCAGTGATTGTCAGCTTGGCCAACTTGTTGCTGGGCTGGGTAATAGGGGTCATAGAAGCTCATAGAGTAAAAAAAACAACACACCTCGAGGGCTGAAAAGATGGCTTATCGTGTAAGAGCACTTGCTATACAAACACATGAGCTGTACATGAGTTTAAATCCCTAGCACCCACAGAGAAGCCAGGCTTGGCCACTTGGGCCGGTAACCCTAGCACTGGGGCAGGGACGGGCAGATCCCAGAAGGTCACCGGCCAGCCAGATCCAGATTGAATAAGAGACCCTGTCTCCAGGGAACAGTACAGAGAGTAATAGAGCAAGACACCTGATATCCTCCTCAGGCCTACACACACACACAGAGATACACACATACACACACATACACACACACCTCAAGAGACAGAGATTTTAAACGTAGTTCTCTCTCTTTCTGGTGGAATGTTCATTTTGCCTTGCTTGGGCTGCATCCATTCTTGTCTAAGATAAACTACAAGATTTTCTTCACTCCACATTATGCAAACTTCCTGATGACCGACGAATAGCAAATGCCCCCAACATCTATATCCCGAATGACCCACAGAATGTTTCTTTCAATTGTGTATATTAACTAAAACTCTAAATCTCCAACTCTCTAGAAAAATAGGAAAGCAAACAAGCCATGACCCAGAGTGACCTTGCAAAAGCTGGGAAGGTCACCCATTTCATACTAGTAGGGACACAAGTCACAGTCCCCTTCTCCTGGTCCCCCAGAAGCCCTATGTACCATCTCTATGGGTTCCCAGCTATAAAACAATGATGCTTTTGCTGCCACATTTCCCTAGTTCATCTGCCATAGTTTCCAGCTTCAATATCCAGCAAACCTCTTCTGCATTTGCCCTGCTTTTTTCAAAGTTAGCTTCATAATGGAAAACCACCAAAAAATAATAATAAGGTGTTTCTCCAGATGTTCTTAATATTCAGAGGCCCTCTGCACATAGTTGGCTCATGTGAGCTTATGAGATGTGAACACCCAGGCCTCTTCCTTCACCGAAGCCAACAGCCTAGCCAATGACTTTCTTAATGAGAATCAACAGTTTCTGGTCTAGATTTCCATGTTTCTCATGAGGATTTTATGATTCTCAAATACCCCATATGAAATAACTTATTTTTACTCTTCAAGGGGCTGGAGGGTTGGCTCAGCAGTTAACAGCACTGGCTGATCTTCCAGAGGAGCTGGGTTCGATTCCCAGCACCCACAACTGTCTAACTCTAGTTCCAGAGGAACTGATGCCATCTTCTGGCCTGCATTGGCACTACATGTGTGCAGACATGCCATGCAGGCAAAATGCCCATACACATATTATTATTATTAGTTTTTAATGATTAATAAGTAATTGTTATAATAATTCAAAATAAAACACTAACCCAGTACAAAATACATATCACTTAAACATAAAAACTGTACAGTAAAGAAAGATGTCTCATCAATGAATGTCTTCTATGATTTTTATGTCTTCATGTTTTAGTGTTTTAATTTAAAACATGTTTTTCAAAGTATGTTGATATTGAATAATAATAGCAAACTGGTATTATGTTGCCAAGAGATACATAGCAATGAGGAATAATCTAAGATGGCTGCCGCCCACACCTCTGAGGTGCTCTGTAGGCCCAGTGACCCTGCTTTATTCCACACAGAGGGGCCTCTTCACTTTATTGTCACTGCTACACTCCATACACAAATGGAGGGACACTAGAAACAGGCTGGGTGGGGGACAAGCTGACCTGGGGACCTGGCAAGACAGAGAGGGTTGACACTCATGACTCTTTCTTTGTATTTAAGATTGGAGCACAGTGCTACCTGGAATGTTCTGCCCTGACTCAGAAGGGTCTCAAAGCAGTTTTTGATGAAGCCATCCTCACTATTTTCCACCCCAAGAAAAAAAAGAAAGGCTGTTCAGAGTGCCACAGCTGCTGTGCAGTTATCTGAAGTTGCCTGAGACCTGTCTCCCTGCCATCCAAGGGTGTGAAGAGCAGCCAGTCTCTGGGACCCACCTCTAGCCAAAAGGGAGGGCATGAGCAGAAAGGAATCCCTGCATCCCGAAGGCCTGTCCCTGTGCCCTGCCAGCTTCCCAGCTCAGCACCTTGTCACCACTGCCTCCTCCCCAGGCCGGAGCATCCACACTGCGCACGGAGAACGCTGAGCCACGTTCACACAGTGCGCTGGGGAGGTGTTGGAAGCAAGTCACAGTTGTCCTGTGTGTCACATCTCCCCTTCCACGGATGTGAGCCAACAGGAAGTCATGGCTGGAAAACCAAGCACTCTGTCCTGCAGTGGGGGCCTTACTTCCTGTCTTTGCCAACTTGGGAATACAATGCCGACATCTTTCCTGAGACTGTTGTTTCAGCCAAGTGTCTTAACATTTGTCTCCATTACAGTTTCCTGAGGTCCAGCCATTTGAGCCTCGCAAGTCCGTATCAAAATAGTTCAAAGACAAGCTGGATTATGCTCACTCCTATTGACAGTGGGTCTCTGCCAATGTCCTTAGAGCCAACATGTACCTCTGAATGCCTAATTACAAAACAAAAGCAAAAACAAAACAAAAAAAAAACTTTACAACTTTTATAAACTGTCAGACCTATAATTTTTTAGCCTTTTTAAAAGAAAACATCCTGTGAATTATTACACCTTCCCCAGTTTTGCCAAAGATTCATCCTACAAATGCTTCAGGTGATAGGGGGCCTGCTCTTGCAAACATCTACTGTCATTCAAGCTGCAAGTGGACAGTCTTTGAAGAAAGAAATAGATTTCTGCTTTTCATCTAAATTGGTCAGGACAAGAATATGGCAAAAGCCATCTTCCTGATCCAGCAGAGTGGTCCTGCCCCACCCCTCACAGGTCTGTGCCTTCCCTCCAGTCACACTTTCTCCTGTGCCCAGGAGAAACTGGAGAACGCTGTGTTCCCCAATCACAGCCTGACCTTAAAAGAAAAAAAGCGGGGAGGGTTCTGGACACCAGACATGAAAAATATGTCCCAGAATCCTTCAGAGTCAAAATGCCTTAACTCTTCTACTTGCTTCAGCTGAAAGTGCTACTCGGCTTGCCCATATTAAGCTTCAGTTCAGGACAGTTTCCAGTTGCAGTCAGTGTGAAAATTATTGCCTCTTTCCTTAACTCCTTCTCCCAAATGTCCATGGAGGATAAGCTTAAGTAGATCCCATTCCAGGCTGAGGCACTGCACCTAATGGGGAGTTTGGCCCTGAGCAGGAAAAGCTCCCAGTGAGAAATCCTGCACCTTTCAACGTGACAATTCCCAAACAGCCAGGGACTCTCTGTGTTTTAATTAGAGGCTGTGATTGGCCCTGATTAGTCTTATTTGCTTACAAATGCCCTGGAATTACCCAGGGAAGCTGATTTCTCCTTTTTTTTCTTTATTGCATCAGTAAATCATATCTTAGCAATATGAAATTATTTCACTTTTTCTGGATTGAATCTCCATCTGTTGGGAAAAACATCCCAATCTTTCTAGTCTTTTCTGCTCATAGAGGAACCACAGAAGAGAATTGTATGATATAGGTCTTCTTAAGACCTTCCATGACACCCCTTCAGTCTTTGGGGGTCTTGTTTGTTTGTTGTTTAGAATTTCTGAAATGTATTTTTGCTTCCTCTACATGTCAGCACTATTTCATTTCTCTGCCATATAATGGCAAAGAGTTTTCTGAAACACACACATACATGCATTCATACACATACATGCATATCATACATACATGCACACTCACATACATGCATGCACACGTGCCACCTAAAAGGAAATAAGAGTTCTGTCTGCTTTCATACTGGAAATCAAATATGCATGAGCCATAATGCTGTGGAGACTATTATTTACCTTCAGCTAGGCAATGAGTATGTGATCCTATAATGACATTAGTGCTGTGAGCCAATTTGCTACAGTATGGCATAGTTGCATCTTGCTAGCGGGCTGTTTCTCACTTCTTACTTTTGTGGAGGAAAGACTGAAAGCAATATATTGGCTCCACCAGGGAGAAGTTACCTAATATGTGCAGTCAACAGGCAGATCTCTCCCCTAGCCATCAGCTCCAGAATGGACCAATGAGATTTCTATAGCAGGACCTGATTTGTTTCACAAAAATGTCTGCTGCCCCAAGGTTGAATAACAACTGTTCTGAGAATTGGAAACAAAAAGAATTATAGAAATCAAAAGAAAGATTTGCTAATAGTCCACTCCATCTTCCAAAGTCAACAAATGGCAGCTGATATCCATGTGAGGACAGAAAAGGTCTCAGAACCTGTAGCACAGTCCCTCAGTGTGCAGATGAGACACTCGGCTGGGATCAACTGAGAGCGATGTGCTGTGCAGAGCTGAGGCAAATCCCGACATCTGCTTCCCACCCAGCACCCAGCAGCCCCACACTAGTTCACTTGTCATTACCCATATCAAGTTGGAGTTCTGCAAGCAGATCAGTAGAGTTGCATTTGCTTCTCTTACATCTTTCAGCCATATTTTAAATGCTTAATTACATGTAGTTAAGCCTCTATAGACAAAGTAGTAATCCACCACACTGGTAAGGTGTGGTAAAGTGACGAGAATTTGATCTTCTCACCAATATGCCTGCAATCCAGAGCAAACTGGCATGTAATTAAGTAGCTAGTTTGATGGATTTTTTTTTTCACTTTGAAAGTTGATTGTTCAATAGAGTTGATGAGCAGCTTAAGCTAAGACACAAATCAAAGCCATGTTCATAGTATGAAACCTGGGCTGATTTCTTCCAAGGAAAGTTACATTCTAAGAACCACTATAGAAGTCATTAACAACTACAACCTAAACCAGGAATTACAGAAGAGCAAAGGCAAAACCTAAGCTCTGCACTTCCAATGGGGAGTGGGTTTGGGGGTTTGTTTTTGTTGTTTGTTTGTTTGTTTGTTTGTTTTTTATAATAGTATGGTTACAATACATAAAGAATTATTGGGAAGACTTCTGGTCTGTAGGAGCACTGTCAACTGAAGTGGATGTAGCTGTCCACGGTTCTCACTGCACCACCATCAAGGAAATAGAAGGAAACCAGTCATAACTAAACCTACAATGTTTGGAAGAAAAAAAAAAAAAAAACCCTAAGCCAGGCGACTGTGATCCCTGTACTTAAGAGGCAGAGGCATAAGGATTTCAGTCAGTTTAAGGCCAGCCTGGTCCACAAGACAAGTTCTCATCCAGCCAAGCTACATAGGGAGACGCTGTCTCAAAATAAACAAACAAACAAATACTAAATCCTGAAGTGAATCCAACAAAATGGTCATTATTTGAGGTGTAAGTCCCTATGAGCAACAACCTTAGGAAATTCAGCATCTTCAAGGAGAAATCTCTGAATTGAGGCAAATCTCTTAAAATGTCATATAATAGAGCTAGGAATGATGGCATGCACATATAATCCCAGCACTCAGAAAGCTGAGGCTAGAGGATCGTGAAGTGAAGTCCAGCCTGGGCTACACAGTGACACTCTGCCTCAAAAAGAGTTCACAGAAGCCACGTGACATTCACTGAGCGAACATTCCCGAGACCAGTGTGATGAAAACTTCAAGTTGTGTTTTTGCTTTAAAGACATATTTGATGTCACGTTGGACATTGTTATCTAACATGTTCTTTTCACTTGTTGTTTTGAAATGTTGTTTTGAAATCCATCCTTGTTCAGATACCTGAGCATGAAGTGTGCTCGCTCTCGAGAGAGCTACAGATGACTGGCTATTCTCTTGGTAGTCTCCAACTTCATTGAGGAGACTTCCCAAGCACTTGTATTCCCAGAAACAGAATCTTTTCTGGAATAATAGAAACAGAAAGGAAAAGGAGTCAGGCAAACTGAGTTGCTTGCAAAGGAAGGTGAGCACTCTGAGAAATGAAACGTTTAGAGAACCGAGAGGAAGTTACAACTAAACACAGGGCAAACCACAGGCTTGCTCACTCTGGGGAGAGTTCACTTCTGATCAGCATCCAGAGGCTGAGGGAAGCTGAGGACCGGGAATGTCAAGACCAAGTCATGGGCAGTCATGGAAAACCCTGTGGTAATATTAGGAATTCTGCTCTGAACAGAGGTCTGCGGGTGCTCTTTGCAGCTTTAACGGCACAGTAGAGGAAAAAATCTTCCACATCCTCTGCCTGTGCGTAGCAGAAAGTCAAGGGAAACTTACTAAGAAACAGGAATGAATAAATAACTAACCTCGAAAGTCCCATGAGCTAAACCTTGATAAGGCTGTCTCTGGAATACTTGTGCTCAGGTATACAGGTGATATTGATTCATGTTCACAAAGGTATCCCTAAATACAAAGATTATATTAATAATAACAGAGGCTATCAGTGCAAAAAAAATAAGATAAAATGATAGAGTTCATGGTGCTTCTGTGGTCAGCAATAAACAGAAAAGTACCCAGAACACCAAGCTCTCTGCTCAGCCACCAGGGTCTTAGCCTGTCTCTCAGGGGGTCAGAAGGGAGTGAGCCAGGGCCTGGCTCATGTGTGAAAGGGTGGGATGTAAGTTCAACCCCAGCCGTGGGCCTTGAGGCTCCGTTCCAAGAAATTAGACCAATCGCTGCATATTGAATCTTGACTACCACTTGTGCTTTACTTCTAAGGGGCTATAATGTTCAAGACAAGGGTTGCTTTGGTGCATGGGTGTTAGAAGCATGGCCCAGAACCTTCATAACACTAAAGCCAGAGCGGTGTGTGGTCTTTAGCAATGAACCCCGAGGTTTCGGGATGTGAGATCTCTTTGCTGAATGGCACCCAATCGGTGTCACTGACGGAGTGAGACCTGCTGCACTGTGAAGAAAGGGAACTCTGACTAGCAGATTTGGCCTCCCGCTGGCCTCCATGAGGCAGTGTTTGGAGTTTGTTAGACCTTTGGAGGAAAAACAGAAACACTTTCTGAGTAAGAGCGATGCATCTTCTACATCTTCGGCGGTTAATAGATATGCATCCAAAATCACCTTTCCCCGTCATCTTTGATACATTTGTTAAGCAATCAGGCTATTGCCTCTTCAAGAATCCCCAGGCAAGAATGTTAATGAATTTGCACTCTCATCACTCAGTAGAATTGCCTTTGCTCTGAGTAAGCAGCAAGCACATATAATATATACAGGGACATTACCGAACTGTAACCGCTGCTTCTCCCATATAAGGTGCACAGAGTCAAGGGACTTCCAGCCAACTTGCTCATAGGCTGGTGTTCCTATAGTCTCCTATGTAATGGCTATTCTCTGTACTTGTTGCATAATTAATGGAATATTACTTCATGTACTCTAATCTCACTGTTTATCTGTATCACATTTTTGACATGTCATTAAATGGCCTTTTTTCCCCCCTGTTCTCATTTGTGGGGTCATCAGGGATTTCCATCAGCCACTCATGCAAATTGCCTTCTGAAGGTGTCTTTCTACAATGGGAAGTTGTCCAGCCCCTTACTACTCAAATGTGATCCAAGGATTGGCAGCATCGGCATCACTTGGCAGCTAGTCAGGATTGTAGCATCTTGGGACCCAGTTGAGACCAACTGAACCAGAACTTGCACTTTAACAAGACCCCAAGTGACTCAGACATATATTAAAAATGAGGACATATAGTCCATGAGACATCCAGGTTCCTTATCATTCTGTATATCCAAGCATAGCGCTGAATGATGTATATCCAAGCATAGCACTGAATGATGTATATCCAAGCATAGCGCTGAATGATGAAGAAGGAATCAGTGTAGATGGTCTCTTGGATGCTGCCATGTAGGTACCGCTTAGGTCAATATTTAAATCGTTCATTTACCAGTTGACTAGAGAGTTGTCAATGTCTTTTCTTTTCGTCATATGCCGCCCAGCTGCGGTAAAAGAACAACATATTTGGAAGCAAGCAGAAAAGCAGCATCTGGCTTGAAAGATCTGCTAAATCTAAACCATTCCGTTCTGAAAGTCATTCTGGTATTTATAAGTGTCCTATTTTGCTTCTCTGTTGCTTTGATGAAACACTGACCGAAAGCATTTGGGGGGAAGAAAGGACTTATATGACTTACAGGTTCCAGCCTGTCATCAAGGGAAGCCAGGGCAGGAGCTCAGACAGAAACTTGGAGCAGGGGCTGTGGAGGGGATGCTGCTTACGGGCTTGCTCTCCATGGCTTGCTCAGCCTGCTTTCTTATACACCTACCCAGGAGTGGCACCACCCACAGTGAGCTAGGCCCTCCCACACCAATCATGCAGTCATTGATCAGGAAAATGCTCCACACAGATGCTTATAGGCCAATCTCATAGCCTGGGTGTGCTTCCCAGCGCTGGGATTACAGGTGCACAGTGTACTTGACCTTTTACATGGGTGCCAGAGATCTGAACTCGCACCTTATGCCCGCACAGTAGGCACTTTACCAACTAAGCCATCTCCACAGCTTCTTGTTTGGTGAGTTCTTGTCTCTTTTCTGGGACAGTCAAGTAAAATCCCAGTCCAAGCTTTCTGCAAGCCTGTGTTCATTTAAATAGAAATGGTTCTGCAGAAATAACCAAATGCTGAGGAGGAAAAACCCCCCTGGCTTCTAAGTCTACTTACTTTTCCTCCCCGTGTTCGACGCTTACACCCTCCAAACTGGCTGAGCACATCCGTGGAACATTAGTCCTTTGGGCTCTGCTCTCCAGTCTTATAATGCTGAAGTTTGCAGGCTGCTTCCAATGGACTTGGTTTCTCATTTAGAGCGGTTAATGCGTCCATGGGGAGAAGTTTCATGATGGTTTCTTGAGCTTGCTCAAGCAGGCCCCAAAAGCTGAGCAACAATCTTCCTGAAACATTTCCAAAGTGTTTTTAAATGCCAGATGTTTTGAGGCCCCCAGCTCCCAAACCACCACCATGTATTTTAAGTGTGATCAGCATATTCCAAAAAGAAATGGAAGCTACAGACTCAGAACAGCCTGCAAGCTTGGGTCACCTAACTTGATGGCTCACCTCTCCACACAGTGGACAGCAAACCCGAAGAGCACACACTTCAGGTGGGAAGAACATGTCTATAAATGGCGCTAAACCCTACTTCAAGACAATTAGTTTGGAGCATGCCAATATAATTTATTCTGTATGCACACAGTTTCTTTTCAGAGACTACATGTTCTCTCAAATGGTTTTAATTTGTATCTGTGACTTTACCTTTATTCCTTGATTGTAACCCTGTCTTCAACACTGCTAAATGTTCACATTCAGCTCTGCAATACCAATATCCCTGTTAAATCAAGATGGTTTTTGTTGTCTTTCCAAGGACTGTTTGTCATTTATCTCAGTGGTCTGGGGATTTCTAGGGAAGGTCTTGCATGACTTTCTTTTTTAAATAATGACATTATTTATCCTTTGATAAGTCTGTACAATATATTTGATCCCACCTCCCTCCTCATCAAACTCCAAGTTCTTTTTCTTTCTAAAAAAAAAAAAAAAAAAAAAGTACATTAGTGTTGACTAACCAACTACTCCTGAGCACAAGGCTTGCCCTGGGGTATGGTTGATAAACCCAGCACCATTCCTTTGTTCCCTCTCCCAACAGCTATCAGTTGCAAATAGCTTCTTGGCTTGGTGTGGGACTTCATACCTACTTCTCCTCCAAGCTGAAGGAACTTAGGGTCCAGTACAAAGTCAACAAGTTGGGGGGGGGGCAGGGAGGGATTTGCTTTATTTCTCATGATAAAGGTTTAGAAAGATGGCTAGACTAACCCTCTAAATCCTTCCCGCTGGGGAAGCATCTGCCTTACATTGCTGATTCTGAGCTGGGCACCTGCTCGCTCCTTCTCTCACTCCTTCCCTAGCTCCCTTCAATGTCACCTGCCTGAAGAGCTTTTGCACCAACTATAGACACTTCAGGGTCACAGCAACCAGACATGAAGCCCTCCTGACTGCCCAACACACCATTCCATCTGTAAAACCAAAGGCAAATGCCTGAAGAGCCATCATGTAAACAAGAAGCAAACTTGGGCTCCAATAGATGTTCCATTAGGAGAAAAATCTCAGCGGGATCAGGGAGGGGGCTCAGCAGGTAGGGATCCTGCAACAAAATCTGATGGCCTGAGTTCAATCCCTAGGACCCCCAAAGTAGAAGGAGAGGACTAACACCCTTGGGTTGTCCTCTGATCATACACAATCCATGGCACTGGTACACACACACACACACACACACACACACACACACACGCATGCATGGGAGTGTACCTGTACATACATGTGTAAATAAATAAATGTAATGCAAATCTTTTAGAAAAATCAACGTTGAAGAATTCGCTAAAGAATAGATTTAAGTTATTTTTAGTAGTTTGCTTAAGATTCTAAGTAGAAAACCAAGAAAGATTGGAGCATAATATTTTGTTTCTCTGTTTATTTTGGTTTTTTAAAATACAGTCTCAGCCGGGAGGTGACACACACCTTTAAACCCAGCACTTGGGAAGCAGAGCCAGGTGGATCTCTGTGAGTTCGAGGCCAGCCTGGTCTACAGAGTGAGCTCCAGGACAGGCACCAAAACTACACAGAGAAACCCTGTCTCGAAAAACCACAAAAAAGAAAAAAAGAGTCTCACCACATAGCCCAGGCTAGCTTCAAACTCTCAATCCTCCTGCCTCAGTCTGCTGAGTGCTGAGATGATGGGTATATGCTACCATTCCTGGAACTAGGGGTACACAAATATGTATATATTTGAAATAAATATATCCTGACTGAAGAAGACAAGTAGGCCTCATGAAAAACTTTATGAAATGCAATTTATTTTATCAATGTGCATTATTTTTCAATTGGATACATAGTTCGTTGTCTATAAAATGATTTTATTGGTTTAAAATGCAATCAATCTGATGAGCTAATTGAGCCATCACAGAAGAACCTAGTGCTTTCCTAATGTCTTGTGGAAGAGGGGAAACATGAATTACCACTTCCACCAGGAAGTGTGAGGAAGCCGGAAGTGAAATGGTCTGTGAAGGCTTATATTTCCGTATGAACCCCGTATGATACACATGCCTGAAATCCCGGTACTCAGGAAGTGGAGACAGGAGGATCAGGAGTTCAAGATTATCATTCACTACACAGGGAGGCCATCCTGGGCTACTTGAGAGTCTATCTCAAGGAGAGAGCTCAGGGAAGGGAAAGGAGAGGATTTACATTGCCCAATCAACACTGCTCTATAGAAAAGAACTCTCCCTACTCCTTACCTTTCACTAACTACAAAATAAATGTATTTCTGAATAAGGAATTGCTGAGCAACCATTTATTGGGAGCTAGCCTGGGAGGCCCCGGACCACCATCCCCAGCATCCAGTTTCAAATCACCTAGGAAACCACTGCAAAGCCATAACCCTCACCTCTTGTTTCTTTTAATCTTCTGCTGTAGCATGGTTTCTTTTCTCCCTCAGACACTTCTCTGGTAAGATAGGATCTGTACTACAGAAACCATCCCTTTCCTGAGGTGACACAAGAAACCAGGTGAACATCCCGATCTCCACAGGGTGACCCAGCCTCCAGGAACAACAGAAAATGCTAGGAAGCAGTCTGGCATCCATCAGCTCAGACTGTGCCAAACAGGAATACTCAGAAGAAACTTTCCCAAAAGGTATCATCATGCCTCAGTAGAACATGGTTGATCTGAGTCAGAGAAGCCAAGTGTCTTAGTTAGGATTTCTATTGCTATGAAGCAATACCATGACCATGGCAATTCTTACAAAGGAAAACATTTCACTGGGGCACGCTTACAGTTTCAGAGGTTTAGTCCATTATCCTCATGGCGAGTAATATGGCAGCATGCCGGCAGATATGGTGCTGGGGAAGGAGTTGAGAGTTCTACATTTTGATCCCCAGGCAGCAGAAGGAAACTGTGTGTCACACTGAGCAAAGCTTGAGCATAGGAGACCTCAAAGCCCACCCCCCACGGTAACAAACTTCCTCCAACAAGGCCACACCCTCTCCAATAAGGCCATGCCTCCTAATAGTGCCACTCCCTATGGTCAAGCATTCAAACACATGAAACTATGGAGACCATAACTATTCAAACCACCACACCAGGCACGTGTGGCTTATTAGCTGTGTTGGCATGGGCAAGTGACTGGGTATGTCAGCTTTTTGGCTTCCTCATCCATAAACCAGCAATGGTAAAATGATACTAATAATACTTAGTAGTGTGGTTGACACAGACTAAAGATGTAAGACCAGGGAGATGGTTCAGTCAGTAAGGTGTTTGCTGTGCCAGCATGAAGACCTGAACCTCCAGAACCTACAAACAACAGCATACAAGCTGAGCTTGGTAGCACATGTTTGTAACCTCAGCCCTGGAGAGATATAGACAAGAGAATCCCTGGATCTCACTGGCCAGCCAGCCTAGCCTAATGAGCGAGCTGCAGGTTCAGAGATAGACCTCTCACAAAACAAGGTAGATAGCTCCTGAGAAATGATGTCAGGGGCTGACCTCTGGCCTCCATGTGCATATAGGGGTGTGTGTGTGTTCACATGCAAGCATGTATACACAGACCTGAGAATTCATAAATGTGAGAGTTCTATAAATGGTAACAACATTTGCATCTTTATTTCCAAAACAGTGCTTTGTACAAAATTAGAGTTAATAAATATTTATGGGAAAGAAGACTGTGCAATGGACCGAGGGGAAAGAGGAAAAGTTAAAAAAAAAAAAAAAAAAAAAAAGAATTGGGTTTCTCACTGTAATAAATCCTGACAGATGTTTTCTTCTTTTTCCTTAGTAAATTTCCTGATCATCATATATAGTTATTGCAATTTTTTAATTCTGTGGACTAGCAACTCCACTGTCTGTTAGGCAGTACCACACACCCTGCAGGTCACAGGTCTCTAGTCACCGTTATAGCTCTGTTGTCTGCCATGGTGGTAATGTCCTCCTTGCCTCTTCTAGCTATATGTCACCATCTGGTCTCTGCAAATCCGTCAGCTCTGCCGACACCTAGAAGCCCAGGTCCATGGCAGCATCCCCTCGCCTACAGAGGACAGTCAGGATGGAACTTTTCTGTGGTAGATCTTTTCTTGGATAAAGAGCGTGTCTTCTGAACCTCTCAGGTGAACGCAGACAGCTGGTGGGTCCTCTGGTCCTGTGAAATACCCCCACCCCATGCTTGTCTTTGGCTCCTTGGTACTCTGCCAGCGTAAAGTCTCTCCTCTTTACTGATAGAAGCCACAATTTCTCCAAAGCTGGCAGGAGCCATCCCAATAGCACACCAGCACAAACTCCTAATGTTCTTACGCTTATACATCCTGAATCTCCTCCATATGGCTGTATTCTCATCAGTCTCTTCCCATTCCACAACCATTGCCAAGTACCTTCTACCCAGCCCTCTGGTTTGCATTATCCACTAGCTCCTTCAGCAGAGACCTTCATTCCTCCCTGCTGGAAAGCAAGTCTTCCCCCTAATTATCATCTGGAATAGACCGGTTTGTAGGGACTGGGCTTGCAGATCATTGGACAATGTACCTTCCTAGTTGGGACAAGGCCCTGGGTTCAATATCCAGCACCATGAAAAAATGGGTGTGATAGCACACACCTAAAACCCCAACACTTAGGAGGCAGAAGCAGGAGTAGTAAACCATAGGAATCGTGGACACTAGTTAGAAAACAGTTATAATAAAACAGCGCCCACCTTAGGTCCTCTGTGTGGCTTTCCAGCTAGGGGAGTCCGTCTCCTCTGGCAAGGAGGAGCTAGTGGGCCACTCTGCAGGGGACCAGCAAGTGCATCCGCCTGCTCGTTCCCATTCCAGGCCTCTGTGTCTCTTTCCTTCCTATTAGGACCATGAGGAGGAACAAAAGAACCATGGTGGCAGAGTCAGCCTTTTAAATGATTGGAATGCTCTCCCGGTTAGATCACAAGTCTGGTTTTCACCTCTGCCTCTTCAAATGCAGCTTCCCCACCATGCCCCAAGGCCTTTGATTATACTTAATCCTCAGCTAATGCCAGAGCCCTTGTAACTACCCTTATCCTGCCTTCACATCTCTCACATATTATATATATGATATTAGTAGACACAAATCTGTATGTATCCCACAGCTTCCCATCAGAGAAATGTGAGCCATCGGGTTACTACAGCCTACATATTGTCCTGATAACCACCATTACTACCTGCTACACTTTTTAGTTGAAACTCCCCAAACACAGTTGTGGTATTTTGAATGTAATTGAAGCCTGTAATCTCACAGGGAGCAGCATTATTAGGAGGTGTGGCTTTGTTGGAGTGGGTGTGGCCTTGTTGGAGGAAGCGTGTCACTGTGGGGGTGGGCTCTGAGGTTTCCTATGCTCAGGATACCGCCGGGTGTCTCAATTGACTTCCTGTTGCCTGCAAGCCAAAATGTATCCAGCACCACATCTGCCTGCACACTACCATGATCCCCGCCATGATGACAAGAGACTGAACCTCTAAAACTATAAGCTAGCCACCACAATTAAATGTTTTCTTTATAAGAGTTGCCATGGTCATGGTGTCTCTTCACAGCAATAAAAACCCTAAGACAGAAGTCATGTGGCCTATCCCATTACCCTTAAATTCATTTCAGCCTGCTTCCTGAAGACCAGACTTGATGGAGGACCACATCAATGGGCTCCCTCAGTCTCTGCTTCCAGTGAGATTCCCATTTGATTCAAGGGTATGGAAAGCGAGTAGGTTGGGATATCCCCCACCTCTTCCCACGCCTCAGTTTGGCAAACAGCTGCAGCATCTGACTAAGGACCACAGCTCCTGCCAGGCACTGGCTCCTCTCCTGTGTTTGCCTTGGTATTTGATAATCACATCCTTTCCCATCACAGCACCCTAAGGTTGCCTACTACCCCAAATCACGAGTGTGTCAGCCCTCCTCGCTGGTTTCTTTAACTCTGGTCAAATGTCAGTTATTTCCTGCCAGAGTTGTTACTGACGCTGTGCCCATCTTTCCTGAATCCTGGCAAGTGGACTGGCCCAGAAAACCCAGAGGAGGGCTTCTTGAAATGGAAGGAGAAAGAATGGAAGGAAGCCCTGAGCTGTCTATAAGTGGCACCCATTTCCCCAGCAGAGACCACAGCCGCTCAACGGGCTTTCTGTGTGGTGACTTCCTCCTACCAAAACATCTGCAGCTATAGGTTGGGGTGGCTTTCACTCAAGTCCTTTGTCCCCAGACAGTCACCCCAGCATCCCAGGCCTTGCCCACCAGTCTCAACCTTTGCTTTGTAGATTTTCATGGACTCAGTAATTCCTCCTTCAAGGAGCACTCGGGGATCCCAGCGTGGACCCAACAGGGGCTGCAGATACAGGACCTCTGGGACACATGCTACCACACAAGTCATCTGTGTCCCTTAGCAAACATGAAACCCCAAATGAATGCTTCAGTCAAAAGAACCTCAAAGTTCCAAGTGCCTTTATTGTTACACCAAGTAAAATAAAAACTAGAAAGACTTTTCTAAAAGTTTGCGTGAATTCAGGTGACAGGGAGCATACTTTGTTGACATCTGTATAGACACTCCTGGTGTATTCTAAAAAAGAACAAAGTTAAACTCAAACCCCCCAATGCCAAAGCTGAAAACATTTGCATAAAATTAGAGTTTAAAAAGAAGGTCGCAGAATCAGTGGCTGTAAGATTTTAGAAAAAGCAAGAGCCGATGACCGCCGCAGCCTTTCTCTGAGCCAGCTGGGCAGCCTCACCTCTACAAACACTCAGGATTCTGAGTCTAAGAAATCGCCATTTAGGTTTAAAATATACTAAACAGGCAGGGACATTTGTGACTGGTCACTTCCCTGTGGCCGTGGGAGAACATTCAAGCCATGAATTTAGTCTCTGGTGTTTTTAAACCTAAATGATAGCTTCTAATTACATTTTGTGAGTTTTATTTTGTTTGTTTGTTTGTTTAATTGGCAAGTGGACACTTCCATAAGGATCTTAAGGGAGTGGAGGGACTTTTGCTTGGGAGAGAAATACCCACATCTAAACACCTTTTTGGTAGCAATCGGGACTGTCTTTGTCTCTTATCCAGGTAATTGCTCAGTTGAAAGGGAAAGAGAGCGTTCTCTCCGAGAACACTCAAAGTTGGGTTTCCTTTTGAGCAAGGAAGAAAGTGCACTGGTGTTGATCATACTTTGCCTTTTAATCATAAATCCAGTTGGAGTTCAATGGCAGAATGTGGGGATTTAATGGCTTTCTGGAGCTTAATGATATCCAATCCCTTTAAATAAATGCCACAATGTCAATCAAAACTGAGGGCAGGTTGTGATATACAAATCACGGTCCCAAAGTCAAGCAAAGAAAATCTAATTTACAGACATATAAACAAGAGACATTATCCTGGGGCAGGGTCAATGCTGTTTGACATTTTTTAGCGTGAGTGTGCTGCACCTGTACCTCGTGCCTGTGCCTAAACTGAGCAGAGGAAAGCCTGAGCCAGGCAGGTAATGGGCTGGCCCAAATTCAACCGTACTTGACTACAGGGGATAGAGCAGATACATTCCTGGGGGAAGCGGACCTGTGAGGCTCGGGCCACCAGCTGCGTTCTGAAGACTACGCTGCCTTCAGATGGTCTCACACTCGGTGGTGTCCGTGGAACACGCCCCGCAATCACACCGGACAGCCACCGGGTAGGTGTAGAAGGGATCGACTCCTGGAGCACAATTAGGCAGCTTGACAGTCACCTGCTTGGTCTCGTTGTAGGTACAGACTCGGTGATGGGCTTCGATGTAGGGAGGCTCCAGGATGGGTTTCTGTGCCCACAGGTAGAAAACAGGAAACCCATTAGAATGCAGCATCCTGATTCCTGCTCTTGGTGCCGTCCATCTCTAGTTGTTTACTTATCCTCTGACTCCTCCCACCACGAATAAACTCCCGAAAGCAGGAAGCAGTTTGCTCACTACCATATCCTGAGCTTCCTGCAAAGTCCATGAAACACAGGAAGCACTTAGTAAATATTTAGCCAGCAAATAACTGGTCTCCCCTCTCCCACCATTTTCCCCTACAGTCTGTTTACAACACTGAGTGAGCCTTTTAAAATACAAGTCAGCCATGGCCACCTCTGCTCAAAGCCCAGGAATTTCCCATCTTGCTCAGGTTTATAACGTCAAAGACATTAGGATTCCTCTCAAGTCCTTGCATTTTCTGCCTGTGTTTTACTGCTGATGTGGGCTATAGTCTGACCTTGCCCATCCCCTCTCCAGTCTCCAGTCACAGTCATCTGAATCCTCCTTCAGATCAGCCAGGAACTGAGGATCTTTGCATCTGCTATTCCCTCTGCCCAGAACACCACACACGCACGCACGCACATACACACACGCCTCTCTCCTTCACCAATTTAGGGTTTTGTTCAAACGTCAACCAATGTGGAGAAGCATTACTTGATCCTATTTTCGATTACTTCAGCCCACCTCCATGGCCTGGAGCTCCCTCCTCGCTTCCTGTTTGGTTTTGGCTTAGGGGTTGTTGTGTTGTGTTTGTCCACTCCACACGCCATCTTCTGTATCTTACTTTTGTGTAACACTGCTCCTAATCTAGAGAGCAAGCTCCGTTAGGTCAGCCACTATGCTCCAGCACCCAGGCAGCCTGGCACCCAGGAGGTTCTCAATAACTACTTGTTACCAAATCAACACAAGACAGCAGCGCCAGGCAGCTTCCTGAATACTCTGTTCTGATGACTGGAGAGTTTGCTCACATCCTCTGTAAACTTTGCCTTCTGTAAACCTTGAATTCACAGATAGTTTTACTAGAGAAAGTACAGGGATCAGAAGTGAGAAACCCGAAGCCTACAGTCAGTCCTGCTGTACAAGCCCTGCTTTACCACAGTTGGAGGCCTAGGAAAAGTTCTTAACTCTTCCAAGCCCTGGTTTCCTCATCTAGAAAGCAAAACACCAACCTGATAGCATTGTCATGGAGCTAGGAGAGGTGATGTGTGCCGAGCACAAGCCCTGGCAAAGGGTCAGAGTTCAATGCATGTAATCAGTGGCTCTTACGAGAGCAATTAGCAATTATAAGGATGTAATAGTGAATGAAATAATAACAGTCCTTCAGAGGACAGTCCCTTTGTTCTGAGCAAAAAAAGCGGGGTGGGGGGGGAATTAGATAGATAATGCATTCATCCATACACAGGTACATACATATAAAGATATACATACATACACAGGTACATGCACACACAGGTACATAGAAACAGGATAAAGAGATGATGATGCATACATATATACATGCATAAGTACATACATGCATAGATTATATATGTGCATACATAGATTATATATGTGCATACATCTATATATGACAGGTAGGCCAGCTCAAGATGAATTCCTTGCCTCAATGTTACGAAAATAGCAACCTTTCCTTCTACAAGGACCAGGAAGAGGATCTCAGTTCCTCTCTCCATGCTGTGCCCTTTAACTCTCAGGATTCTGGATTCTAGGAAAATCAGGTACCCAGTTAACTTTGTATTTCAATTTTTTTTTTAATTTTGTAAATCTGTCCTGTGCAATATTTGGGGCAGACTTATGCAAATAAATAAAGTGTAATTGATCTGAAATTCAAGTTATCAGAGTTCCCTGATTATTTTTTAAATTTGACTTCTCTTCGGATTGTGGGGTTTGAGGTGGAAGGGGGTTGGTGGGGTTTTTGTTTGTTTGTTTGGTTTGCTGGGGGAGCCGTTGGTTTGGCTTTGATTTTGCTAAACCTGGCATCTTGAAGCCCGGGGTCACGAGAAGTCATTATTTTAGCAAGAGGTCAGTGCAGCCCATCATTATAAACACACTCCTTAGTTCAGCCAGCTTTGAGATGTGTATACAATTTTTCAGTGAAGGGCCAGGCGTAACTGAGTATGAATGGACTGAATGGATCTGTCACTGAACTGAGGGGAAAGGACTGTGGCAGAACCTGGGACTAGACCTACAGCTTCCGGGCTCTTTTGGGTAACTGCCTGACTTCCTCACAGCTGAGAAAATATAGGAAGGAGATGTGGTCACTGGTTTGGACCAATAATTTATTTCCGACTTTGCACTGACTCCCTCTTGACTCCTTCCTTGTGATCTTTACAGCGGGTAAACAATAGCACCTGACCTCCTAGAGATGGCTCCCAAACATGCAGAAGCGTGGAAATTACATTACCAACCTCACTAGCCTGTGGAGAGAAGCACCATCATGGTTTTCGGACCATTTGGAAGAACCAACAATAGTGCAGTCGGGTTTTTTAAGTCCAGAGGACAGGGCAGACGTGCCAGCTCCCCCTCAATCATGAAACAGTGAACACTTAAACTCAAGAAGCTGGCCCTGAGGCCACTGCCATCCAAACCTGTTGGACTACTTACCTCCCAGGTCTCGCAGCGGCCCCAGCAGGCATCAGTGGTGATCCGAAGTCCTCTGCAGCCTGGCTTCTTGGCCAGGAAAGTGAACTCCCTCACAGCACAGCCCACGAAAGTGTGCAGGTTCCCACTGGAGGTGCTGAGGACAGAGTCACAGCCACCCAGAAGAAGGAGGGTCATGGCACCAAGGACAAGGTATGCCAGCTTCATGCTATTCCCAAGGAGGGAAAGGAAACAAAATTGAACATACCCAACTGCTCACCATGATGCAGCCCACAATGTGTTTGTTGGTCACTCCCAAAGAGACCTTGCTTTTAGCATTACAGGAAAATAAAAATGAGCCAAGGGATTGTCCACTCCAACAGCATCTCTCTAACTAGCTCCAGTAGATAGTCAGTAGCTCTCTCTAGACACCCTACCCTCAAAGCACAATCTCAGGCTTTTCCTTGGTGAACTCCGACTTCTGGAACTGACTTGTATATAAAAGGAATTTACCCCATTGAAAAGTAAGAGTAACACCCAAAGAAATGTAGAGCCTAAAATAATACATGAATGTGCATATTTTCTTTTTTATCCAGGTTTGGGGTATGTATGTGTCATGTTAGAAGCTTTGCACACATTTGTATTTTTAGTGCCACAGATGGGGAATAAATGGGCAAGGTAGATAAGTATTAATAATGGCATATCCTGGCTTGTTATTACTAACCAAACCTACCAAACAGAAAATACTATAAACCCTGGTGCCTAGCATGACAGTCACTTACAAAATGTATTCTACTCATCACAGATCACATCTGTTCCATGCTTCTGCTGTGCAAAGGCCCTAGTGGAACTCAGTTTAAAGGCAAATGATGGAAAGCCAGTCACAGTCTACCGTGGAGCCTGTCCTCTCTGGCTCTCGGTCCTTTCTGGTGCTCTAGCAGCACAGAGTGGGCCCTTCATGGCTGGTCCACCGAACAGAACCCACCTGGGCGTCACATTTGTGGAATGCTACCAGGTCAGTACCACTCAGGAGTAGTTACATTTCCAAAGCTGCTCTCATGGTTCTTGCAGCTTTGTGGCCATACGGCCTCTGTGGGCTTCCCCTGAGGAGGAAGGAAGGAAGAGACGGAGAGGTACTTACCTGAGCTTGCTGGGGTCAACTCTTCCTTCGAAAGTTGCAATGAGTGGGCGAAGTTTGCTCTGGGGAAATGTCTGCTATCCTTCTGTTATCAGGCTGCCTGATTACTCAAATATATAGGGAGGGTCTTGTCAATCAAAGCAAGAGAGGGGCAGATTCTTACAGGAACGGCTAAGCACATCAAAGCCAGGGAATATAAAGCCGGTCTCTATTTTCCAAAACTGATTCACTTTAAGGGTGGTGTTTTGTTTCTTGACATCACTGAATGAAACAGAAAGTTGCCTTGGTGGGTGACATAATCCTGAGGAGAGAGTCAGAGGTGGTTCACCTGGTTCTCAGAGAACACGTGTACTGGGACAAGATGGATCAAAGTTTCCTTCGTGGTAACAATGGCCTGCTTTGGAGACAGTAAGCTGCTAGCAACTTCTGGCAAGTCCTTTTTCTACACTTACAATGTTGAAAAACAGCAAGACCATAATTCTGACTTGGAAACAACATGGCATCACTTACTGACAGATGGAAAGAAAATTTGAAAGTCTTAAAGATCATTCAACTAGTAATCTTTAAATGAATCACACAGGTAAAATACAGAGATACTGGAAATGACTAGCTTCATACACGGGAATTAAAGACGACTTTTACTTTTTTCTACATGCTTTCTGGGATTTTTTTTTTTAACATGGGCCAGATTTTTGTTTTTAAAAACTCATCTAGTGTTATTATTTTAAAATTAAAATAAAAAGTTATCTATGTGTACTGCATAGAAGGATATTCAATGGTGTTTAGTGAAAACCTCTTAGATTTCTGATCTTACAGCAACACAGTCCTTCTTATGAGTAGGGAACGTGGTTTATATTCCATTCCACAATAGTAGCATGTAGACAGATGAGGAAGCTACTTGTACGTGGCCCTTTCCTGGGTGTTCTAGAAAGTAAATGAAGCAGACATCTGTGCCCTCAGGAGTTTACATTTCACGACGAATCACGTCATACCCAGAAGTGTTCAAGATGCATATTAAATGGCCAGCGACACAAAATAAAGAAATTAAAGCATCCTCATTTTCTGCACAGAAAGATTTTTTAAAACAAATACAGCCTTTGTTAAAGGTTTGCTCTTCCGGAGCAAACACGTAACAACAAATCAGCGAACCCATCAATGAATCACCAATCCCTGGAATCAGGTTATTTTATAGATGGTGCAAGTTGACTTGGACAGAGGACCTTCTTCAGCCCTCCAGCCTGCTCACAGAAGAGCCAGAACCAGGACACTGTGGGAACAGACTGCTCACCTGGCCTTGCTTTTCCTAAGTTGCTGGGCCAAGAGCTAGACAGCAAGTAGGAACTGATGTCCTGAGCAGTGTTTCTGTGCGGGGCTGCTCATGCCCTTTAGAATTGGCATAGGCATACTGGCCCGTAATCTCACAAAAGAAAGACAGAGAACAAAGTGAGGCCAAGAGTCCCCTCCTTCCACAGTCCCTGACTGCCTGGTGATGCATTGTGGCACCACTTGCCTTCTATGCCCATCAGTGATAGCCCAATGATGGTCCCAGGCTGCCTGTGTACTCTGGCATGTCCCTACAGGGTAGCTGGGACCTGCTGGCAGAAATGGCTACCTGGAATACGGTACTAAGATAACTACAAGCAGTCCAGGTAGAGGGGGCAAGAAAGAGGGATGGTGGTTGGTTGTCATCTTTTGCCATCCTGACGCTCCACTGTACCACATGTCTCTGCATGGACAGAGTCAAAGGTCGGGAATGTGACTACCAAGGCAATATTGAGCCCAGGTCTTCTGGAATACCTGTGCATCTGCCATCTTCCCTTCCACCTACGCTGAGGTTCCCACTGAAGTCACTCTCAGGAGTCAGCACCCAGAGATGGAGGCCATGTCTTGGAGCACAGGCCCCCAGCATCTGCCCTAACTTGGTTCCATCTTCATCTTAACGGAGATTCACTGTCGCCTCGGAGAATGACTTACAATGTTCAGTTCTTTACAGGCTATGAAATAGGAGACGAGGGGGGCTATGATTTGGATATTTTCAAACGTGTGTCCCCCAGGGGTTCATATGTTGAAAGTTTATCCTCATGGTAGAAACTTAATCCAACTATGGTGGTTAGACCTGGGGCCTTTGGAAGCATCCAGAACAGTCCTAAGCAACATGAGAAATATTGAAGGTATTACAAAGGTGATTTCAAAATATCCTACAGTCATAGTTTTTTTAAAAAAAAAAATCAGCCTAGTGTAGACATAGAAGTAAACACATGGGCCAATGCAATAGAGGATATAGAAATAAACCCACCCATCTTCAGCCAGTTGTCAATCAAGATGTCAAAAACATAAAGTGGAGAAAAGACAGCCCACTAACAAACACTGGTGGGCAAGTTTGGTCCCCACAGGTGGAACACAGAGACTAGATCCCTATCTCACCCTGCACAAAAACCAATTCAAAATGGATTAAAGTGATCATGGAAGACCAGAAAATTTCAAACTACAAAAACCAGGAGACACATACTGAGACATTGGCATTGATAATTTTCTAAGAGGACTCACATAGCTCAAGAAAGAAAAGCAGGCTGGAGGGATGGCTCAGAGGTTAAGAACACTGGCTGTTCTGCCAGAGGTCCTGAGTTCAATTCCCAGAACCCATATGGTGGTTCACAACCATCTGTAATGAGATCTTGTGCCCTCTTCTGACCTGCAGGGATACATGCAGGCAGAACACTGTATGCATAATAAATAAATAAATCTTTAAAAAAAAGAAAACAAGAACAGTAAAAGGAACTGCAAAATTTCAAAAGCTTTTTTTTCCACAGCAAAGAAAACGATTGGCAGAATGAATGGACAGCCTACAGAATGGGAGAAAAATCTTAGCCAGCATCTACCCGACAGAGGACTGGTTCCTGACAGAGGACTAGCATCCAGAATATATAGAGAATTCAAAAATAACAAAAAATAATAATAATCTAATTAATAAGTGGGTGAATGATCTGAACAGACACTTCACAGAAGTACAGATGACCAATAAATACATGGAAACAACCCTCAATATCTTTAGCCACTGGGCAAAAACAAATCAAAACTATGCTGAAATTCTCTTACCACAGTCAGCATATCTGTCACCAGGAAAACAAAAACAATAAATGTTAATTAATGTTTGGAGAAAAAAAAAAGTGTTGAGAATATAAATTCCTTCAGCCACAGTGGAGATCAGTGTGGAGATTCCTTAAAAAGAACTACCATATGACCCAACCACACCATTCTTGGGTATACACCCAAAGGAATCAGAGCCATCATACAACAGAGATACCTGCATATTCATGCTTATTATGCCACTGTTTGCAACAGTCAAGATATAAAAGCAGCCCATATGCAGGTCAAATGATGAATGCATAAAGAAACTGTAGCATAACTCATAGTGTCAGAAGGTACAATTCAAACTTCAGAGGAAGAAAAATCAGTAGTCCTACCCAGATGTAGAGCCTATGAACCAAAACAATGATCAGCCCCACAAGATATCCCTAATGGTTCAAAAAAGGCATCTTTGGGGATAACCAACAGCTGTCTTATTAGACTTATGGCCTTCTTAGCTAGGGATTCTATTGCTGTGAAGAGACACCATGACCACAGCAATTCTTCTAAAGGAAAACATTTCACTGGAATGGCTTATAGTTCAGAGGTTTAGTCCATTATCATCATGGCAGGTAGCAATGGCAGCATGCAGGCAGACTGGAGAAGGAGCTGAGAGTTCTACATCTTGATCTGCAGATGGCAGAAACAACTATGTGATACCCTGAGTGCAGCTTGAGCAAAGGAAACCTCAAAGCCCACCCCCACGGTGACACACTTCCTCCAACAAGGCCACACCTACTCCAACAAAACCACACCTCCTAATAGTGCCACTCCTCATGGAGGCTATTTTCGTTCAAACCAACCGCCACAGGGGAAAATTCATACCTGGGACTGTAAAGCTAGCCAACTACCCATGGCTGGGGAGATCATGAACCCTAGAGGAGAACCTGCTAGGACCATTTCTTAAACCAACATAATTTCTAACTGTATTCTAAATACATATCCATATACCCACAGATAAGTGTAGCTCTTGTCAAAGAAGCTTCTACAGAGATCCACGACTAGTCAAAATGCAGGGAGTAAGTGACTGCAGGGTGCCCGATCCCAACTGGTACAACTACAATATAACTCTTGAACCTAAGGCTCGGGGAAAATTGTGGAGGAGGAACAGAAAGACTGTAAGAGCCAGAGGACCAGAATGCCTGATGCAAGAATATGTCTTCTAAACACGACAGGGAAGCCGTATCCATGAAATCTCAACAACGTGGCTGTCTAAACAAGATCTGCATAATGACAACACCAGGTGACATGCCAGCACGAATGGGGGACATCTCACAAAGCCACACCCCTAGATGAAGAGCTACAGAAAACCAATGGCTGCTGAGAGAGAGAAAAAAAAAAATCAGTTTTCTCCAGGGATGAGCTCCCTGATAGGTTATGTAGTCCCAGGTGGTTAGCCCTAAACACATGAGCATCAGAGTAACATTAAATAGACTCATAGGTTATGTAGTGAGTGTAACAATAAATAATTAAAGAGGAAGAGACCCTAAGTCTGAGGGAGGGGAACATGGGAGGTTTGGAGGGGCAAAGGGGGGGGGTGAAAATGTTGTAAATACAGTACTCAAGTATGAAATGTTCTCAAGTATTTTAATTAAACTTTTAAAAGAAGCGAGGGTGGTCATCCGGTATGCTGGAGTTCTCAGCACGCATTCGCATGTGTCGCCCTGTTTTTGAGCAGTGTTTGGGTGGAATTTTGTAGCATGGTGATCTCACATAGGTCTCTAATGTGCCACGGCATCTCGGCTTCTCACAGAGCGCTCGTGGGTCTTCCCAGCCTTTACCGCAATGGCGGCCGCACCTGTGAGGTGCAGATCAATGCCTGGTTCTTCCTGTGCAAAACGAAGAGGAAGTCACGGAAAAGAAAAAACGAAGGTTATGGGCAAGCACCTCAGGGAACCCAAACAGCCAGGAGTGTAGCCGAGATGCCTCACCTCCTTCGTAATCAGGGAAATGCCAATCAACTGAACACTGGGAACCGCATGGCTGTCTCCTCAAGTAGACTTCCACCTCTGGGATGATGAACGCTTCTGTCTTTATCTCTTTGTTGGCTATTTCCAGAACCAAATATTGGTGGCTTCAGATCCATCTCTCTCAAGACCCCAGAACTCCAAGTGCTCCACATGGTTTGGGAGAAAATGCCTGAGAGTGGCTGGAGCATTAAGCCAACACCTTCAAAACATAAAGAGAAGGTCAGGGGCGAAGAGCCTTCACTAGTCAGTCCAACTTGTTCTCGAGGCAACTGTGTACTCAAGACAGGTCACCCTGCCTCTGACACAACTGCCTTCTTTGTTGTATGTTTGCTTGTTTATTTTTTATTTACCTATAACAGCTATGAAGGCAAGGGCCTCATCGGGGTCATTCACTAAATCCATTGTATTGCCTAGTTCATAGAAGGAACCAGGTATGCGGTGTTGGAAAAGCAAACAAGCAAGTGGGCTGGAGACTTGGCTCAGTGGTTAAGAGCACTTGCTACTCTTGCAGCAGACCTAGATTTGGTTTCCAGCACCCACACGGTAGCTCACCACCGCCTGTAACTCCAGTTCCAGATGATCCAGTGCCCTCTTCTCGACTCCTTGGGCACCAGGTATGAGCATGGTACACAAGAATACATACAGGCAAAACACCCATACACATAAGATCAAAATAAATACAGATGTTTTTAAATGTCCCCAACCCCTCGTGGGACCTGTGTCATGTCATCTGTGAGATGATGGATTTGGTCTATGATGATTTTCTTGTCTTTATAAATGGTTTGATACTGAGAAAAGAAGACGAGGAAGAGGAGGAGGAGAGGCCTTAGGGAGGTGAATAGATAAGGTCCCCAGGGTGGAGATCCCAAGCCTGAATCCTACTGATTTCATAGGAAGAGGGAAAAACCGGAAGGCATACATACACCTGCATGGGCACCACTTGTCTCCAGCCCTGGGATGCTCTGTCATCTCAGGACTCCTTACTGAGAAGGCCATCACCAGATGCAGCCCCTTAATTTTGTGTTTCCAGAACTGTAAATCATGATACCCTCTTTCTTTATAACCTCACCTGTCCATGGACCCAACACCCTCTTCTTACTTCTTCTGGCACCAGGCAAACACATGGTGAATACAGACAGACAGACAGTCATACACATAAAAAAATAGAATAAATAGATATTATTTTAAAGATTCAATCGAATCATGTCTCTACATTGCTTTTCACTGTGCTTGCTACTTGGTGTGTAGGCAGCGAATGTCACTTCTCTCTCCTTCCGGGGAAATGCATCATGTACCACTGAGAAATTAAAACGTTGGGCCATGCCAAGAAATATTAGGTATATCCTGATTTCAAAGACATCAAATGTCACAGAGGTGTGTGCAAAGGAGTCTAAGGCTAGAAGAGGCAAATCTTTGGGGGGCTGTGAGGTCTCAGCGGCATTCAGAACCAGAATCCTGCAGGAGTAGGGGAGCTCAGCTCCCTTCCCCCAGTCAACCCGTAGTGCTTTGATCCAACACCGTAATTATTACGCCTTTTCAGCCCAAGAAGAAGGTAAGATTGAAGGGTCTGATTAACCCTTAAGGTCCAGGTGACCATACCTAAAAAAAATCAGCCTATTGTAAGTCTATGTGAATAGTGAAGCTGGCTAGGACAGGCAGCATGTTCTGAGCGTTCATCCTGCTCCACAGGGACTAAGCTGCCTCCTCTGTCCCTTAAAAAGACATCCTCAGAGGTCAGAAGCATCCACGCTCCAATGTGGCTCCCCTGCTGTCCTCTCAGAATACACATACTCTGCCCAAGGGTCAAATTAATTACTGCTGTGCCTCCTGTGGGTGATTTAAAAGCCACGAATAAAATTACATGTTTTAAGGAACTAATAGAATCAATCACTTTCTTACAAATAGATATAACCCAGGTCAGCCTTGGCCTTTACAAAGTTGTATATTGCTTTTCCTATCTCTTATTTGTGAGGAAGGAAACTTCTGGGCTCACAAATGAAGATGAATAGTGAAGACTTTTAGAAGAAATTAATTTTATTAGAAAGTCATTTCTTCTTCTGACAACACTAGATATTTGTGGGACAGTTCTTAGTGTTATTGACTCAAAGAGATAACATTTGTCCTAGATGATGATGTCGTTGCTATGGTAACTTCTTTTAACAAGACTAAAAGTAATGAAGCCTGTGTCTGATTTTACTAGGACAAGTCAAGCCTTTCTCCAGACCCATCTGAAAGAAGTATCTGTCGACTGTCACAGATTTATTTTGAATTAAGGGGCACGTCATTTAAGGGCTGAAGTGAATTGTTTTTATTTCCGCCTGACTCCACCACTTCTGGATGTTGTGGCTCTGCAGGGCATGGCAGGCACATGTCTAACCAAGAGGAACAGAGAGGAGTTTAATGAGTCACAAAGAGGCATTCTTTATTGCAAGTGCATCCTGTATTCTCCTTGGCATGAGTCCACAAGGCTTCTGGGTCCCTGAGCCCTTCCTATGTAATCCCACAAAAGTCTCACAGACAATGGCAAGACTGTTGTTAGCTACGCTTTGAGATATTGGCTATATTAAAAAAAGATTCCTGTTCTTGGCCCCATCATCTTCGTGGGAATGCCTATCTGTCGAGAAGGGAACAGGAGAGCCAGGCACTTTCTCCATTCAACTCACAGATATGAATCAAGAGCCTACTGTGTGCCAGGCACTTTCTCTTTCCTTCCATGTTTTACTGAGCATCTCCCTGAGTGTTACAGTTACAATGAGTACATGTGGTGCAGTTATGAATAAATCTGGGAACCTGGTGATGTGCAGCTCTTCCTTGGGATTGAAACATCCCCTGCTGGAGGGAGCAGGGAAGCCATCAGGCTCATGAAACTCACCAGAAACTTCACAGACTCGGGAAATCCATGAAGCATCCAAGACTCTCAAGGCCCCTTCTCGGGTTAGATAAGCATGGGAAATGCAAGAAATACACAGTGCTATGTGGAATGGTTGAATTACAGTTATTAAGCAATCTCATAGACAAGAATTTTATTCAAATAGTCTTCAAATAAAACACATAGAGCATGAATCATTTACCCTTATAGATTCCCATATTTTAAAAAAAATCCAGGAACTGGAATTGCCATGTGGAATTAGAATGCAACTGGATAGACTGTCAAAGTATTATCTTAGTATTGCACCCATCAACACACTTACCCTCATGTGGAAGAGCATCTGTTACTCCAGATTCATCCCATTTATTTATCAGTGGTATTTGAAGTTTTTATGAATGAATTCTAGTATCTTACTAAACTGAAGATCCAATTACATTGCTGTGGAATGTCACTCTGTATGCTATGAATGTGTGTTGTTCTGATTTGTTGATAAACAAAATGCTGATTGGCCAGTAGCCAGGCAGGAAGTATAGGCAGGATAAGCAGACAAGAATTCTGGGAAGAAGAAGGGTGAGTTAGGAGTCGCCAGCTAGACAAAGAAGAAGCAAGATGTGAAGGCAGAACTGAGAAAAAGTACCAAGCCACGTGGCTAAACATAGATAAGAATTATGGGTTAATTTAAGTGTAAGAGCTGGTCAGTAATAAGCCTGAGCTCGTGGCTGAGGAGTTATAATTAATAAAAGCCTCTGTGTGCTTACTTGGGGGATGCAAGTGGAAGAGATCTGTCCCAACCGCCAGCCAGCTGGGATCCAGGAAAACTTCTGACTACATTATATTTCTATCTATCTATCTATCTATCTATCTATCTATCTATCTATCTATCTATCTATCTCTTTTTTTAGCATGGCTCACAATCCTTTTCTCACTTTTCAGTTGCAGTTTGACCTTTTTCATATTAATTTCTTAGGAGACTTTTATGTTAAGAATCTAGTCATCTAGATGCCAATATATAATCTGACCCTCTCTGGCCTCTGTGGACATCTTCACCTGAGTTATATGTGTGCATACACACACATAGACACATGCAATACATGAGTTATATGTGTGCATACATACACATGGACACGATACACACAAATAAAAATAAAAATAAAAAAGACAAAAACAGGACACTGTGGGAGGTAGCAGGGGAGAGGGAGCTATTCACTCCAGGCCAAGGAGACTCCATGTAAATGAGGGTCTCTTTCCTTTCCACTGCCGTTTCCTCAGGGATTGCAACACTGCCTGGGTGACAATTATTTAAATTAATTACTGAAACCATCTGTTGAAGGAATCACTAAAGACACAGCAGAGAACATGGTGAGTTTCAACTGTCTCCCAGCTTAGAACAATGCGTACTAAGGAAGAATCCTTAGGATGAGAGCAACAGGCAGGGTGTGGTCTGGGCACTCCTGTGGGGTACAGTGACTGGAAGGGCTGGAGCAAACTGACCATCGGGAGGAGATGGCTTCACCTCTGGCTTCAGCTGATAGATGCCATTCAGGACACACCCCATTAAGCTGAGACACGGACAGAGACAGAATTCAAGTGCATGGGCACGATGAGGTTTCTAGCAGGCACACTGCAGAGGTGAAGTGAAAAGGAGAAATTAATTTCAATAACTGACCCAGGTTCTGAAGTGTCAGAAATAAAATTGAATTTATTTAACCCAACATGCTTATGTTTCAAATTTTTGGGGGGATGGGGTGGGGGTGGGATTGGTTTTTGGTTTTTCAAGACAGGATTTCTCTGTGTAGCCTTGGCTGTCCTGGAACTCACTTTGTAGACCAGACTGGCCTCGAACTCACAGATATCCACCTGCCTCTGCCTCCTGAGTACCAGGATTTAAGGTGTGCGCCACCACCACTCAGTTCAATATGTAATTTTTGACAAGTATTTGTGGGTTGGTTTTTTTCATGCTACATGTCTGGCACCCTATAGGTCATAGAACATTACATTCAAGCTCACAATAGCACAGGGACTCAGAGCTACCTGAGGGGCAACCATGGTGACAGTGAACCATGGTGACAGTGTCTGGAGTGTTTAATTGTCTAAACCCTCTTCCTGTGACTTATCTACTCATTTTCCAACAGCCTACAAAGTTTTAATAGCAAACTTTACAAGAAAACCAAGGCCCAAAGCTGTTAAGGGAATTAGCCACAGCCTTCCCGCCACACAGGCAGAGAACTCGGGTTCAAATCCTGCCGATTTTGACCATCATGGGTAGCTTTATGCACTTGTCCAGTGAGAAACCACAGCTTGCAGTGAGGGTGATACCGGCTCCACCTTAAAGAAATAACCAAAGCACAGGGCCTTGGACAGAGATACTTCTTATAGCTGGCTGAGGCCAACGAACATGCTCATAACTGACCTAAAGACCAAGAATACGTGATGGTGGATTGGTCAAACCTACACAGGACACTTGTGCCACCTCCTCCAAGGTGCAGGGAACATCAGAGAAGGGATGTAAGAGCCAGAGCATCAGGGGGTATGCAAACAAAAGATGTCCTCCGACCATGGCACTTATAAACTCACTGTGGCTGTGGTGACCTGCATCAGACTAGACCTGCTGAGATTTCTTCACAGATGGGCAGGGCATGAGGGAGTCCCTCTGTGAAAGACCGCAGTTCACGGTTACTATGGGAGAGGGTACCGTTTTCTTTAGGGCTGTAACTGCTGCCAAGTTGTCCATGCTCCAGGAAATTACACCCCACTCATGTTTATGTGAGCATCCTTAATTCAGCTCAATGGGTAACACACAAAAAGAGAGTTTAAAAGCAGGAAGGAAGCCGGGCGTTGGTGGCGCACGCCTTTAATCCCAGCACTCGGGAGGCAGAGCCAGGCGGATCTCTGTGAGTTCGAGGCCAGCCTGGTCTACAGAGCGAGATCCAGGACAGGCTCCAAAGCTACACAGAGAAGCCCTGTCTTGAAAAAAAAAATAGGAAGGAGGCTTATTGAGAAAAGGCGTGTCAGCAGGAGGGGGTGGGAGGTAATGGGGGTGAAAACTACTAAAATTCACTGCATGCAGGAAACTGTCAAAGAACTTTATTTAATGAAAAAAAAAATTTTTTTAAAGACAAATAGCCGAGTCCTTGTCAGCTGAGCCTAGACCACTGGCACACACACACAAAAAAAATCTCTAAATATGAGGTAGCAAGGAGCCCATGGGAAAGATATTTTTTTTAAAGAATTTACCAAAATGCTTATTTATCCAGAACCATGATTTCTGATCTGCTGAGACTAAATGATTTATCTGAGAGGCTCGGGCTCTGGAATGTGCCTTTGCGGCTGACTGAATCGCTGCTGAAGAGATGCGTCAAACTGAATCAGAGAGAGAAATGCCTCCCAAGTCGAGATAGCCCTGACATTCCGTGAACGATGAAGCCAGAATAATAATCAACTCCAGAGAAGAGAAACTAATAAAAATCAAAAACACTGGGGGAGTCTCATCATGAAGCATCCAAGCGAAAAAACTCAGCACCCCAGGCCAGACAGGCAGAGGCCGATGGGTAGGAAAACACAGTGAAAGGTCATGAAGCCGTGACAGCTGGGAGTGATTCACCAGCAGGATTTTTAAGACTAAGACCTTCTCTGTCTGTGCCTATGGCTTCCTGATTCTGGAATCAGCCATACCCATCCCCCCACTGATCCAAGTCCCCTAACACTGGCCAGAGACTGGAGATGTAAACTCAAGGATGGAGGAGAGCAACGGTCTTTAATCCAAGATCATGAGGCAGAAGAGGGAAGAGCAGAGGTTCAGCACACACAGCACACATTGTACACGCCGCATGCCGCACGCCGCGCACGCCGCACACGCCGCGCACGCCGCGCACGCCGCACATGCCGCACACGCCACACACGCAGCCTGAAGAATGAACATTCACCTCTCAAGTCCAGACAATGGTGCTTCACTGCCTACTTCTCCATACATGGGTGTCCAGCACCATTGCCTCCCAAAGACAATGCATTTATCTTTCCTTCCAGACTCCATTCCACTTGCTTCATCTTGCATTACCCATCTCTGTAAATAATATCACTGAATATTCATTGTAGACAACTACCTGTGATAGATCCCTATACACACACACATACACACACCCCAGACTAACTAGTTCAGAACCCATGACCATACACACACACCCCATATGGTGATATTTTCTTTTGTACCAAAATGTTATTTGTATAATAAATAAAGTTGCCTGGGGGTCAGAGCTATTAGCAAGCCATAGGAAAGCAGGGCAGTGGTGGTGTACGCTTGTGATCACAGCACTTGGTAGATAGAGCTAGGTAAGTCTCTGTGTGTTCAGGGATACAGCCAGCATTGGATACACATGCCTTTAATCTCAATACCAACCATAGAACACCTGGAGGTCTATACAGACAAGCCGTAATGAGGCAGTCCTGTGGTTGGGTTTACAACCAATGAGAAGGCAGAACAGAGACTATATAAAGACTTTAACACAGGAAGTACCGGCTCCTTCGGAGAGGTAGGACCACTGCAGGAGGAAGGGTAAGGTTTTAGCTCTTAGCTCTGACCTCTTGGCTTTCTTCTTTGCATTGGTTCTGTGTTTCTTATTTATAAGACGGTTGGTTACATCTACAACCCCAGACTAACTAGTTCAGAACCCTTAACCATACACACACACACACACACACACACACACACACACACACACACACACCAGACTAGCTAGTTCAGAACCCATGACCATACACACACCCCAGACTAACTAGTTCAGAACCCTTAACCATACACACACACACACACACACACACACACACACACACCAGACTAACTAGTTCAGAACCCATGATCATACATACACACCCCAGACTAACTAGTTCAGAACCCTTGTCCATGCACACACACACACTAGACTAACTAGTTCAGAACCCTTGTCCATGCACACACTCACACCCCAGACTAACTAGTTCAGAACCCTTGATGACCCTCCTGGTGCCTGACTCCTCCTTTTTGGTTCACTGTAGCTAGGAAGCTCTTCTCTCCATCTCACCCTGCCCTGCATGTTCTAGCTTCACTGCTCCTCGTAACTTAACATAAAGCATACCCCATGACGGGGTTCTTACCACAGGCCCCACCTCTCCACTCGCCCCTCCGCATCCTCATCTCTCCCCCCTCTGGCCCCTTCCTCTCCTCAGCTACTGTTCCACCCTCTACTGATCCTCTGGGCAGTGGCTTCGTTGATGCTTTCCTTCCTCAGCCCTCCCTGACCCTTACATGTGTGAGATGGGTGCCCATGGCACCCACGCTTTTTGTTGTTGTTGTTGGGGTTTTTTGTTGCTGTTGTTTTGTTTTTTGTTTTTCGAGACAGGGTTTCTCTGTGTAGTTTTGATTCCTGTCCTGGATCTCGCTCTGTAGACCAGGCTGGCCTCGAACTCACAAAGATCCACCTGGCTCTGCCTCCCAAGGGTTGGGATTAAAGGTGTGCACCACCACTGCCCGGCCTCCACCCATGCTTCTTATGCCGAGTACCTCCCTGCGGGGCCTACATCCCACTTGCCTCTAGCTCCTACTGAACCATTAACGCTAAGTAGCTACGATAGATTCTTCTGTTCATGCTTTCATCTCCAGTGTCTGTGGAGAGTAAGCCATGCCAGTTAAGTACACATAGAAATGTCTAATGCTAATGGATAAGTTATGCTCATTTTCTCCCAACTTAAAAATGTGTCGGTCCTCATAGACTTTGACAAATGTTTCCAGGAAAGTGAATGGTCAGGCAACCAAGATTTGGTTCCATATCTAAATGAGAATTTGGTGGGTCAGTAAGATGTCCTCATGAAATGCCAAAAGTTTGGAGTTGACCATATGTGAGTAGACACACCTAGGCGACCAGAATCCTGGAGGCACTGGCCTGGGCAGCAGGGCCAGCCTCATATCCCCTACCTCCCTTCCTATCACAGGACATTGAACCTCCGATCTGAGCAGGATTTTCCCATGTGAGTTGGTGGGACACACATCTGCCTCTTGCCTCTTAGTACCTGCCTCCGATTGGTTGGGTTCTATGACTAATCAGTTACCTAAGGAGGAGAAAAATGAAGTATTTTCCTCTTCAGAAAATATGAAGAGCATGGAAATGAGACTGGACCGACAGCCCACCATTTGTTGCTATCAGTTTGCTCTCCTCTAGCTCTGTTGGGGAAAGGGAGTTGGGCTTCTCTGACAGCCTGATGGATGGTGACATAATTGCAATAATCCTCTCCCCCTGGGGGCAAAGGAAAGAAGGAAACTTCAGAATGAAATGACTGTGCCTCAAGATCTAATCATTAGCGTCATCCTCTTGGCACTGCTCAGGTCCAGGACCCTGGAAATAAGAGGCATATTTCAAGCATGCCCAGCGCTGTTGTTAATGCTCTATTTTCTCAATTGTCTTGAAAATCGATGAGGCCTGCAGCAGACTGAGCCAAGTGTGAAGGCTTTAGAAACACTATCAGAATACACACACACACACACACACACACACACACACACAGCATACCAACAGAGAGTTCAGCTCCACTTATCACACATAATTATGAATCTCATGCCTCCACTTTTTTTATTTACTTTTGTTTTGTTTTTCAAGACAAGGTTTCTCTGTGTAACATTCCTGGCTGTCCTGGAACTCACTTTGAAGACCAGGCTGGCGAGATCCACCTGCCTCTGCCTCCCAAGTGCTGGGATTAAAGGCTGGGATTAAAAGCACCCCACTGCTCAGCTTCATGTCTCTATTTTTAAAAATCTTAAGACTTGTACTTTTAGTCTCCAAACCAGTCTTTCCCTTTAATGCTATGGTGGGGTTCATGGGGTGAAAAGAACTTTCGTCCATTCACACTTTCCCATAGCCAGTACAAATAAGATGCTTGTGGCACCCTCTCCACCCCCACTTTGCACTCTGCCCCAAGTCTCTCTTACTTTCTGGTAGATTTCTCAGCTAAGGTGGTATCAGCGCTAAGTTCCAAGCACATGCCATAAAAGGGGGTAGAAGCCTCTTGATTTTCAGTGACAAGAAGATCCCACACGGGGAATGGCATTTAACAGTGTCATGAGGAGCCAGGTCCTTCTCTCTCCATTTTCTACTCTACTGTCTTCTGAGTAGGGACAAGGTTCTTCACCCAAGCCACTGTGTTCAAAACAGAACCGAGGAGAAAGAAGAGAGGAAGGCATCTCGTAGCAAGCATCTCTCTTCAGTGGTTTTTATTTTTAAGTTTTATGTGTGTTTGCCTGTGCGTGCATGCAGTACCCACTGAGATCAGACATGAGTGTCAAATCCACTGGAACGAGAGTTCCCGACAATTGTGAAACCTGTGGGGGCTGGGGATTAAACCCTGGTCCTCTGGAAAAGCAGCCAGGGCTCTTAGTCACTGAGCCATCTCTCCAGCCCTGTTCTCTCTTTTTAAAGAGGAAGAGATACAATGGAAGTTTCCCCCACAGACTTCCTCTTTAATCCCATTGGCCAGTACCCGGTATTTTCTGCAAGTTGTTGATCAGATCTGCTGGCCAGAGAGAAAGGCAAGAGGGGCTGTGGGGAAGACAGCCACTAGACTGTGGAGCGTAGGGGTTCAATTCGGGGCAAGTGCCATTTGTTTGATTGACTATCTAGCCGTACAATCCAATTTAGCTTCTCTTAGTAAGAAAGCCAACATTTTATCTCAGCCCATCAGATTCTTGCATCTTCTTTTCCTACTATTTCCAAGCTCAGAGCAAGGGATGGAACATGATTACTTATTGTCCCTGAACACGAGCAACCCTGCCAGAGGGGCGCTGTTGACCAGCAGGGAATCAGACACCATCCATTTGGAGCCTTGTATCGTTTATTTGGAAAGCAAGAGGGCTGGATGGGAATTTCCTGAAGGCTCCTTCCAGCCCCAAGAGCCCATGCTCCTGCGCCTGTGTTCAAATGCCTCCCAGGGGGATTGACGCACAGCAGCTAAGACATGTTAGGAGAGGGAAATGGCTGACTCACACTGACTCCCTTTGGCCTTGGGGAGTTAAAAGTAGCAAATTACAATGATCTTTCAAACTACATCAGCTTGATAAAAACAAGAACTGGTGTGTAGGTTCCAGCATGTTCTTCAAGGTAGTCCTGTAATGGATTACAAGGAAATTACTGGTCCCTTGAAAATGAGATGTTTAAGGAAAACTAAACAAGGCACTTAAATGGATTTTGCCTCTATCTGTGTATTAAAATTAATATTCTAGTGTCTACAGAGCATAGTACAACACACATTTGCAGGGCTTAAATCTTTCCCAACCAAACATCAGCCTATGCTAACCCATGCTCAACAACAACAACAACAACAACAATAATAATAACAGCTCAAATTTTTAAAGTCTTGTTCTGTGTTCAATACAGGCCAATTATTAAGCAGCATTCTCTTTCATTGTTCACAATAATATTGCTATACTATTATTTCTATTTTATATATGAAGAAACTAAAGTTACATAACCTGCCCAAGGGCTTATTGACCAAAGTGGTGGGACCAGAGTTTGAACTCGGTCAGTGTCTAGATCCTATCCCCTTGACCATCATGCTCTATTGCTTTGATAATATTTTAATGTTACCTTTATTTTTTACATTTCTACTTTGCACTATTATACAGATTATACAGAGTCTTTTCTCTCCATCTGTATATCTGTCAGCTAATATAAAGACAGACAGACAGACATATGGGATAAAACAGGGGGCTGGAGAAATGACTCAGAGATGAAGAGCCCTGGCCATTCTTGCTGCAGAGTTGGGTTCTCAGCACTCACATCAGTCAGTCACATCACAACTCTTTGCAACTCCAGTTCCAGGAGCTCTGTCACCCTCTTCTGGCCTCTACAGATAATCACACACACACACACACACACACACACACACACACACACACAC
>CABHPQ010169431.1:0-41506 GCA_902168405.1 Peromyscus aztecus
TATTTGTTGAGACTTTAGGGCAAATTATACTGTGTACAGTATTATATATATTTAATGCTGGAGGTAGGCATCTTCTTCTCCCAAACCCCAAATGCTTTAGCTTTATAAAACATATGTTGAACCAGAATTTAAATGGCATGGCAAGTGTGTTTGGTGAGAGAGAGACTGTGAGGGCTCTCATGATTTGTGTCAGTGTGTGCTGGAGCTCCTTGCTGTGAAAAGGATACTGGTGGAGGCCTGTGAAACTCAGCGTCAGAAGGGTGGAGTTTGATTGAATTGGATATCAAGGGAAGTGGGTGATTTATGCTTCAAAGCCCTTTGAAAATGGAAGTTCAAGTGTTACTAGAACTAACTAGACCTAACTAACAAGACCACATCAAGTACCAGAGCTTGAATTCTTGTGGTTGTGTTCATGTTTAAGAATCAGTAAGAAAGTGTGTGACAGGTCTTAGGTGAGGCTGGGGGTGAGGGACAGCCTGGGGGTGGGGGGACAGAGCTAGGGCTGAGGAAGGAGGAAGAGGCTGAAGTCTTTGCTTTATTTCTGTTTCTCTGAACAGTCTTCCTGCAGTCAGGTGCCCTTTCCTAACTAAGTTACGTGAGGCCAACCTCTCTCACATCCATTGCTGGATTATTGCAGCATGTCTCCTCATATCACCCAGGACTGGTTTTCTGCTGCCCCATAAAGGAAACTGAGCCAGAGAGAGACTCCAGTGTGGTCCAGAACTGCTATGGAATTATCTGAGCTGCAATACCATTGTTTCCCCCTAAGATTTTTGTGACCACAAATTCACACATCAGAATTCTTACTATGCCAATATTCTAAGTCAGTAAAACTTAGCAAAATTTCTTAATGTCAGACTAGATCCAGACTTCTGAGAATTTTTCCTACATGACCTTTTGGCTTTATAATTCCCAATCATCTTATAAAAATAAACTTGAGTTCATACTCTGTATGGCATTGTAATTGCCTCTTTAGCATCTGGTGAGTGTCCATGAAGGTCACAGGTTTTGAGTCCTTAATGATACCATACTCTGGCCTTGTCTGAGGTAGATGCATTTATAACAACACTTGAAGCTCACGGGCTTCAAGTCTATAATGGTACAATTCTCTAGCCTTGATGGAGGTAGATACATTTGCCTCTTATATCAACATTTAGAAATTTGATTTCAATTTAAGGTTTATAGCTGTCTAATGTTTTGAATGAGAACTCTTTTTGTCTGAAAAAGTGAAGTTTTTTAAAAGAGTCATACCTATTTTTCAACTAGTGAAGAGCTGTCTTCACCTAGTAGGAATGATATTTTCTCAGTCTGTCACCATTTTTCTTAGGGATATGTGCGTCATGATTCCAACCATAGTATCCTCCATTTAAGTGGTATTGATAGAGGACTTGTTGGGTGTGTGGTGGATAAAGTGTGGAGAACAAATGGAAAATCAATAACAAAGACTTTGATGTCCTTGGATAATGTGTAAGAATGGAATTTCCATATGTATCCAGTACAATATTTAGTCTTGTTAATTCTGCATATTCAAAGCCACATGACTTTTTTTTAATATAAAACATATATAAAAGGCAAGTAACTGTAGAAAAGTTGTTTTATTTCCATCTGCATAAAATTTTAATTTTGTTTTGTGGTTCATTCAAAGTAGAATTTTATTATTTTATAATCACCTTAAGCCCAGTAGCGTTGATACAGGACAAAGAGGTATTGGTTACTGACCTAGTGACATTAGACACATGCTTCCATTGTCCTTTGGGTTGTTTATTGTCATGTTTTCCTTCTATTTAGACACTCATTTTCACGTATCATGAGAACAGGAAAAGGAAGAGCCCCCATTCTCTTGCAGCACCGGCTTCCCTGGTTTACTGTGGGAAGTTGAGCTCTGGGAGCTGCACAGTCAGCAAACGTGTGTGTTTACTGAGAGATAGGTTTTCACCCTTTGATTTAAAATGTAAGAGAAACTTTCTTTAAATAGAGTAGAGCTACTTCATTTCGTGTTGGGGTTGTTACATCCTCTTGACTATTCCCAAATAAGGAAATATCTTCCTTAAATCAACAGTAACATCTTCTGCCTCAATTCTAAGCAAACCCCTAATCATAAAGTATTTTACAAAATGTTTGTCTTCAAATAAAATCCAAACAAATCTCACTGGAAAGTCTCATTTACACAAACATTACATTTTTCAGACATCAGACCATTCTAAGTTTTACACTACTAATTGAAATTTATTTTCCTGTAAGCATACAGTGATTTTCTAGTTGTTTTAGTGCTGGGGTGTAGCTCAGTAGTCCAGTGCCCACTTACCTTCAGCAGAGGCCCGGGTTCCATCTACAATATCGTCGTCAACAACAATGAACTTTGGACATTTCTATGCTATTGCCTGAATCAAGTTCTATATATTTTTTCCTTCCTCTTTGACATGTCATGTTACAACAAGTGTCAGGTCCCAGGGTGTGCTATGCATGTGTGACTGGGAGCATTCTGATTGCCACTTCTTTATGACACATGAAACACAATTAGATCTAGAGTTAGGAATTACGATGCCAGACACAAGATGGTATAGACAATTTAGCAAGCTGAATACTTTCTAGAAAACTTTAAAAGTTATATAATCACTTTCCTTTTCCTTATAAGTAAATGCAAAGGTTGTGCTGTCTTTCCCAGGGTTGTAAGCAGAATTTTGTGTTATTAAAAAAACAAGAAAGGAACATTCTCATAGCATAAAGCATAGAAAAACATTTTATTTGCTAGATTCCAAACATCTTATATGTAAAAGGCTATAAATAATACTTATGTACCGACACTATTGGGCTTTCATAAAGTCCATTAAGTTTATAAAAGATATTTACAATCATATAAAAGTAAAGGGTCAATATAAGTTAAAGTGGTCTTTTTTTTTTAACCAAGGGTTTCTTCCCTTGATTAAAACAGCTAGCATATTCTATTGCTAAGATCTAGATTGAATACATCCTGGTATGAGAAAACGAAGTTCGGAAAGTCACTTTACTCTCTACCTGGCAGGCTCATATGCTTGTCTAAAGCTTGTCTAAAGGAGTCTGTGAACATTCTCCTTATGCCTTACTTCTTACTTCCTTATGCCAAACTAGGCAACAGATCCACTTGCCCTGAGAAACCAGGCACTTATTTTCTCTCCCTTACCTACTTCATTCACTGATCCAACACTGGGCTGGTGTCCTGATTTTCCTTCCTTGTGTCTGCTTCATGTCTTACATTATCCTATCCAAATGTCCCAGCATTTGAAACAGGGAGAAGTTGTGTCTCTTTCTTGCCTTAGGCACATGAAACACTCCAGGTGTGGTTGGCTATGAGACCTCTACTCTTCACCTCAGGAGTGATGGAAGTGCAGATGGCTTTAATGAGAAGTCAAAGGGCAACAATGAAGATGTGATGATGGACACTGGATGGGTTTTTTAAAATGCTTCGCTGGAAGCATCTCCCGTGCGTAACACAGCTAATTGCTTGTCTTCTTTCTCAGTTGAGGGCAGCGAGAGGTTGTGGACTAAAGACCCATTGACCGGCATTCTTTACCAGATAAACTCCAGGTCTGCCTTAACCTGGCAGCAGGCAAGGGAGAGCTGCAGACAGCAGAATGCCGAACTCTTGAGTATCACGGAGATTCACGAGCAAACATACCTGACAGGTAATGACAGAACTCATGATGTAACTTTGGGGTAGATAGTAAAATGAATTATTAATGTCACAAAAAAGTTTGTCCCTTAGCAGCTGGTACAGATCATATGAGAAATCCATGTTCAGAAAACAGTACCAGAGATGATAAATAACTGTCATTCCTGGAGTGGATTTTGTTCTATCAGTTGTGTCTGTGTTTGGAGTCTGTGTTGAGAAGGGTTCTGAGGACTGACCTGGGCAAAGAACAAAGGGAGCCAGTATTAATAAGTGGTATAGTTTTTGGTTCCAGCGGTGGTACCCATGTCTAACCTGAAGCCAGTGGTTTTCTGTTAGCATCAGAGAGTCCAAGATGATAAAATGAAATAAACTATCAGCAGCAGAGGTAAGTCAATAATTCCTGTGCAAATCTGGATCCCTTTTGATTGTGTCTCTCCAGACCCCCACATCTGTGTATTTTCAGGTTTTATTTCTGCAATGTATTGTTTGGCTTTTAAAAACATCTGTTATAAAGTCTCGAAATTAGTATTTGAGAAAAGAATATATATTTAATCCATAGCACTCATTCCTGAGGGCTGGAGAGGTAGCTCAGTTGCTAGAAAGCTTGTCTAGCATGTAAGAAGGTCTGGGTTTGATCTCAAGTAGTCCCTCCATCTCCCCACCCACCCAACTTCATTGTTATCTCTTAAAAAATAAAACAAAAAAGTATAAAATGGGCGTGGTAGGGAAAAATACCCCAGCCAAAAGCAAGTTAGGGGAGAAAGGATTCATTTTGCCTTACATTCCCAGAGGGATAGAGTCCATCATGGCATGTAAGTCAGGCCAGCAGAAGCAGGAACTGGCCTGGCAGGCAGGAAACAGAGAGATCACATGTGATGCATGCAGGAGAAGCCGAGAAAGAGAGGGAACAGGAAGTGAGGTTGGTCTATAAAATCTCAGAGCTCACCCCCAGCGACATACTTCCTTTAGCAATGCTCAACCTTCTGAAGGTTCCACAGTCTTCCCAAACAGTGCCACCCACTGGACACCAAATGTTCAGATAAACAGACCTATTGGGGATGGGGGGAGGGTACTTTTCTTTCCAAACACTGCAGTGGTGCACACCTATATTTCTATCATGCAGGAAGTTGAGGTGGGAAGGCCAGAAGTTCAAGGTCATCCTCCACCCCATAGCCAGTTGCAGATCAGCCTGAGCTGCAAGATACCTCCCTCAAATATAAATCTAAGTAGAAAGTCAATAAAATTCACATTTGGGGAAGCAGATATTAGAGCCAAATATAAGGAAATAAAAAAAAAATCTCTGCTTCCCCATTGCCAGAGCCCACTTCCTCTAGTTCAACTGGTGTTACTGTTACATAATAGATCTTGGACCTGTGACTGTTGTGTTGACAGCACACTCAGTGTCCACCAATATTCTATCATGAAACACCTTTACCTGGTTCCAGGATGCTGTCTGTCCACCTACCATTCCCCACTTCATCCATTTTGCCTTTTAACAAAGGTCTCTTGTTCCTCATGGGTGGCATGGCTTCTCTCATAATGCTCTCTGACACATTATCTGCTACACTGTTTTAAACCTAGAATTTCCCAAACTTTACACAGTGAGTATTGAATCCACTCCATCTCTCTTACCTTATTAGCACTTTTATGACTTATTTATTCACACTTTGTGTGTATGTACAGGTTTGTGTACATATGTGTACTTGTACCTGTGAAGACCGGAGGTCAACCTTGGATGACGTACCTCAGAAGCCAGACACCTTACAAATTTAAAAATAATGTTTTTATCTATTTATTGAAAACTTCATGCAACATATTTTGATCATATTCATTCCCCTGCCCCAACTCTGTTTCCAGATCCTCTCCTACCTCCCTACCCGCCCATCTTCATGTTCTCACTCAAAAAAAAAAAAATAAAATAAAATCACTACCACAACAAAACAAAAACAAAAGCAAAAACGAAACCTGTGGCATCCGGTTTGTGTTGGCCAGTAACTCTTGGGTGTGGGTCCTGTCCTGGACCGAGGTCATCAACCTTGGGTGACATACTTCAGTAGCCATGCACCCTGCCTTTTATTTGTTTGTTTGTTTTTTGAGGCAAGGCCTTTCTCTGGGACTTGGAGATCCCTGATTAGGCTACTCTGACTGTCCAGAAAGTCCCAGGGATCCTCCTGTCTCTGCCTCCCCAGCACCAGGACTATATGCATGCTCTGCCACACTTGGCTTTTTATGTGGTTACTGGTGAATTTGTTCTCATGACTCAGCAAGCACATTGCAGCTGAAGTTATCTCAGCAGCCCTTCTTATTGCCATTCTATAATAGTTATTTGCTCAAATATCCCATAATGGATTTATAAACACTTTAAATTCTTGTGATTTCCCCTCCACATTTATTCATTTACTCTCCCAACAGGCTTTCTATCTTGATAACTTTCTGGTGGACATTCTGTTAGGTCTCTGAGATACTCAAGCTGATCCTGACATGGGACTTAAAGTTCCCCAGGGAAAACAAATAGAAACAAGAAAATCAAGAAGTGAGCAGGCACAGAGATAGGAAGCAATGAGGAGAACAGTGTGGAGAGTGAGCTAGTGAGGGAAGTTGCTGGAGATGAGGCTCATTATGATGGGGATGCCTCCCATCTGGGGAGAGTCACACGGACCCTTCCAAGGAAAAATGTCTCAATGTTTGATGATTGACAAATGATGACTGAAAAAAGTAAAGGTAATTTTTTAGAAGTTTACCCCAAAGTTTGAGCAATGGAACCATTAGTCGATAGCAAGAACACAGGGCAGTAGGTTCTTCATTTTTACTTTTACATTTATGTGTTTAGTGTGCCTGTGTGTGTATGTGTGTGTATGTGTGTGTGTGTGTGTGTGTGTGTGTGTGTGTAGGTCAAAGGACAGCCTGTAGGAACTGGATCTCTTCTTCTGCTGTGTGGATTCCAGGGATCGAACTCAGGTTTCCTAAGCTTGGTGGCAAGCACTTTTTCCAGCTGGCGTCTTGCCAGCCCCAGTGTTGGAGTTCTTAAAAGTGAAATTAGTTACCCATCATTATCATCACTTGGGGTGGAGGTCTTCAACTATATCCCAGCCCAGATGAGTGGAGCGCCCAGGAACCTGCATTTTGTCTACATCCCAGGTGATTTGCAGATGTGGATAGCAACTCTACATGACCTGAGCCTGGACTCTGGTTCACATAGATACACTGCCCTGATCAGCAGTGCTGTTAGCATATTCGTCAGGGCAGCAGGCAGGCCCTGGAGATTCAGGACTGAGTTTACTTCCCAAGATTCTTTGAATCTTATTTAACTTCTAGAGTTGCAGTCAGCGTATTTCCAGTAGAATCTGGATGTGTGTAGCTTTTCTAGGGAGAGCTGGGGCACTTCCTGCCTTTCTGTAAGTCAAAAATACCATGCCATGAGGAAAGGTTATCTGACAGGAAATGCAAAAAAAAAAAAAAATCTCCAACAGAGGAAAGACATTTCTTTTCCCTAGAAGAAAGATATTCACAGTATTTGATATCCATGGACTTACTTATATTGAGGAAGAATCTAGGAAAGAATGGTATGGTGGACTGACGTGTGAGATATGCTCTGTTTTGAGAAATATGCCCTCAAAATGGAAAACAACTCATAGTAGATATAAAGTAAAGTATATTCTACGAGAGGAGTCTTTAAGTAAGCAGGGTTTTTAAAAATGCATACTCCACAGTGAAGACTGTAAAGTTGAAGACTTGTTAAGATGCATGTGGTGGTTGACGGAGGCGGAAGTGGGGCAACCACAGCTGAGGCCAGTGTGGACTTCATAGGGAGACTGCCATAAACAGACAAACACACAAGTGTGTTGTCCTCTATTGGATAGGGGCCATGTGCCAGACACTGGGATTTATTTAAGCCCACATTAACCTTTTAAATGAATATTGTTATCCCACTTTATAGAAGAGATAACAGATCAGTGGGCTAAATCTGAAGTTGGTTGTTTCATGTTTCAAGTGAATGAAAAGGGCTGAATTGGAGTCCATCTCTGTCTTCTGTTTCACCCTGCCCGAGTCTCACTCATGAAATGAGGATGAATCTGGCATGCCCAAAGCTCCAGGGAGAGCCTTAATTCACTCACCAAGATCTCCTTGTGCCAGTAAAGGTCTTTCTAGCCTGTAATCTGATTTCATGCTGTCCCCAGGGTGGCATGCTTCCACCCCATCAGTGTTTGCACACGGCCCACTGCTATTCTATCTTTTTCTCTTCAGCTTCTCCCTGGAAACACACCAGGATGCTCCATTAATCCTCAATCCCTGAACCCGATCCATGACTATGTGTATTTTGAATGATCATTTACAGAACTGAAAGGAAGTGAAATTTGGCTTGTGACCAGGTGTGTGTGTGTGTGTGTGTGTGTGTGTGTGTGTGTGTGTGTGTATGTGTAAACTGATTTCCTTTGGTACTGCCTGAAATCAAATGGGATATACATGTGGAAAGAGAAATTAAAGTACCAGTGTAATAATGGGCAGACTCTATCATAACTAGGTTCAAAAGTAGACTTAAAAGTGTGCATTATTATATAATGCATGTACCCAAAATAAAAGAAAATCCCGTGGAATTGATAATTGATGCCTTGGATAGCTAAAATAAAAATTCTTGGTCTGACCTTTTTTAAAATTACACATATGCATGAGAGACGGTGATGCTCTTCTGCTTTCAGGGGTGCTTTTGTTCCCCCCTGTGCTGAGGATGGAACCTCACAGATGGCACACTTAGTACAAGACTTGAATTTTGTCCCAAATCATATTATCGCTAATCTAAATTCAATGTGTAGCTGCTAACAGTCATGGAAATGATAGCCATCACATGTACTTACTGGGCCCATGACTATCTTGTAGGCCTAGTTTTAAAAGTATTGATTTAGTTTCCTTAAATAGTCGAGTCATTTCTCATCATGCCAGACCTGGTAATTTAACTCAAACCTTATACAAAACACACTTTAATTCTTCACCGATCAGTGAGTTTCTCATAGTTTTGAAAAACCACAGTATTATTATTATTATTATTATTATTATTATTGACAGAATCTTGTTATGTAGTTCTGCCTGGCCTGGTACTTACTATATAGCTCAAGCTGGTCCCAAACACAGAGCAATCCTCCTGCTTCAACTTCTAGAGTGCTGGAATTATAGGCATGTACTATTGTGCTTAGCTCTTAACTTTTTAGTTGATAATACTTTTAAACTGCTAGAGCACTTACTTTTTGTAAGCTATATTTATCATTTTGAAATGCTACTAGTTGGGTGTCACTTTAAGTCTCTAACTCTTGATACTTCTTGGTTCAACATCCTGACTGCTGGGATTATAGACATGCACCACCATGCTCAACTTGAAATGCTACTTTAACAGAACATTTCCCTATACCCCTCTGGAAATATAGGAGTGATTATTATTCAAGTTAGTATAACTGTATTTATGTTAGAATTTGTGAAAAAATATAACATTCAGCAGTAACTATCTTAATATAAAGGATAATATCAATACAATATTGATCTGCAAATGTTTCTTAGCACAGTCTAGAGACATGTTTTCTCTTGCATGAAGGGTGAGGCAACAATTTTTAGCTTGTTTCTTCATCCTAAAGGGATGATACATTACTCAAAATAATTTCAATAATATATAGAAACATAAAGTAAAAGGAGTTAATGATGGCACAGATAACTATAAAATTGACATTACACAAATTCACTATCTATTTTAATGAAGAATATTTGATAATTATCACACAGATCTACAACTAAGTGAAGCCCTCCCATCTTGATGACATTGTTTTCTAGCAAGTTTTTATAATAAATAATGCTATAATTTAGAGTTAAGTCTAACATTGAAAACCTAGCACTGAGTCTGTGGTAGATGTCACATAACAAGGAGCAGTATGCACAAAATGCCAGGAACAGAGGTCACTGATCAGAAATACCTGCTTAGGTCACTGTGCCTTGTGTAAAAGTACCTTGCTGGCACTTGAAATTACTTACAGGGAAATTTAACTGAGTATTTTTGGTTTTAGATTTATTAATTTTACCTTATGTGTATGAGTATTTTACTTTTATGTGTGTATGTGCACCATGTGTGTCTAATGCCTATGGAGGTCAGAAGAGGGCATCAGATCCCCTGGAAATGGAGTTACAGATGGTTGTAAGCTGTCATGTGGGTGCTGGGAACTGAACCTTGGTCTTCTGCAAGAGCAATTAAGTGTTGTTAATCACTGTGCTACCTCTCTAGCCCCTAAAAATTTAAGTTGAAAGGAATTAAATCCATTGGAAATACTCCACTGAACCTTGGGTTCTGGTTCTGACCCATACTACCATGTAACTCTCAGCAAGGTGTTCAGACTGTCCACCTTTGATTGCTGTAACGTGAATTGTTAAGTGGTCTTTTCATAAAAAACCCAGAGCCTGATATTGGGGTGAAATATTGCTGAAAGATCAGAGAGACAAAGGAACAAGCCACCTCTTACCTCTAGGACTCCTCAGCCAGAAAAGCTTTCCTCAGCAGAGAGACTTCAATTCTGTCTCCTCACACCTTATATACCTTTCTCTGCTCACCCATATCGTTTCCTGTCTCAACTTTCCTAGTGCTGGGATTAAAGGCATGTGACTCCCAAGTATTGGGATTAAAGGTGTATGACACCACTGCCTGGCCCCTGTGTTTAATCTAGTGGCTTGCTCTGTCCTCTGATCTTCAGGCAAATTTATTAGGGTACACAGTAGATTGTCCTGGCTGTTCCATAAAGGAACTGGACTAGATACTTTCCCAAATATAATGTCCCTCAGAAAGCTACACTAGCTCTTCAACCTTTTTCTTCTAGAATTTCTGATAAAGAATAAATGAAGGCTAGAGTGATGACTCAGCAGTTAAGATCCTGGCCGCATTTCCAGAGGATAGGATATGGGTTCAATTCCCAGAAACCACACAGTGGTTCACAACCAAATCTCCAGTTTCAGGGGATCCAGGGACCTTCCTCTGGCCTCCCTGGACACCAGGCACATATATGTGCACAGATATATGTAGGCCAAATACCTCTACACATTAAGAAAATAAGTGAATTTTGAGTTAGTTGTCATTGAAATTTACATATCAGTATTTAATTTCTTTTCATTTTTCTCATATTAGTTCATATTAAAAAGTCATAGTACGAGCTAGGCAAGGTGGCACACATCTTTCATCCCAGTGCTTGGCAAGTAGAGGCAGGCAGATCTCTGTGACTCTGAGATCAGCCCGGTCTTCCTAGTGAGCTCTTAAGTGTAATCAATGGCTGTGCTGTGTCCAGAAGACGTCTTCCGGTCGCACATCACCCCATCCTCTGGCTCTTACATCCTCTCTGCCTTCTCTTCTGTGTTGCTTTTAGCCTTGGAAACAAATGGGCAAGTATGAGCCTCTAATTATTGTAAGTGTTTAACTGCTGACTCTCACCACTAAAGGGTGTTACTGAGGAAAATATTCCACCATTTTTAACCAGTGAGCATAAACTGGCAAATTTATTTTCTAACATGTATACAAATTTGAGTGTTTTTAAAAAATAAATCAAAAGCATAGAATTAAAAATTGTTTCCCATTAACAACCAATTTGGAGAGATTAGAAAATTTCTACTTTTGATTTTTTTAAAAGATACAAACAGTAAGAGGTTGAAATATTCATGTTAGGTAGTGCATGTGCATTTCTATTTTTATTTCCATATTTGGCGTCAGTAGACTAAACCACTGTAATTATTATTTATTATCTGTTTAAATAAAACATTGCTCGTGTTGGCATGAACATCGTTTTCAGTTTAATAACCATTTCTAAAGTAGCAAAACTGATTTTAAACATCATAAAATTCTCAAAATAAGTTCTGAAATATAAAGTTGAGGTAATGAGTTATGATGATGTGGGTAAAAATGCCTAATAAAATTTTTCTGTCATAGAGAAGCTGTGCTTTTTTTTTTAGAAAATAAATCTTACTTTTACTTTCAAAGGATGTAAGAAAGTCATTATTTCATAAGTGAAGGTCATGGTTCTACTTGTTTTAGATTATTAGAAAAAGTATTAGCTATGTTAATTACTACTCCCCTCACATTAAAAAACAGATTTATTATTATTATTATTATTTATTGTGCACGCGCATGCATGAACACACACACACACACACACACACACACACAGACATGCAAGTGCACTTGGAGGCCAGAGGCATTGGATATTGGATCCTCTGGAGCTGGAGTTACAGATGGTTGTGAGCCACCCAACATGAGTGCTGGGAAGCTAACTAGGATCCTCTGAAAGAACTGTGTGTGCTCTTAACCACTGAGCTATTACTCCATCACCCGATCTCACATTTTGGATTAACATGTTTAATTCTGCATTTGATATCACTGTCATTTCTGAATACCTGTTTTGTGTTTGTGCTTTTTTTTTTTTTTTTTTTTTTGCATGTAGGATTGACTAGTTCCTTGAGCTCAGGACTCTGGATTGGACTCAACAGCCTGAGTTTCAGCAGTGGTTGGCAGTGGAGTGGAGGCAGCCCCTTCCGATATCTGAACTGGCTACCAGGTAAGGTTAAACCTGCCTGAGTGTTACTAGTTGACTATTTCATCGGGATATCTAAAGACCTTCCTCGCCTTACACATATCTTTCAAAGAGACTTAATGGAATGTAGCCCATTTCTCACCATGCTTTGAAATTTGCAGCCTGGATTTGAATATTCTAAAGGTACGAGTTTACATAGGGCCGGCTTCCTGGGGTAAGGACTTGTCTCCCAGGATAACCGCAATAGACAATATGCATTTCTGTTTGAAGTCTGCACTTTCCAAATAGTTTTGATTTGTTAAGTTCTTACATTCAAAAGCATGTTTTGTAGCTATTCTTAAGTATGGTTAAAGAGAATAGAATTATTACTACTAATACATATTTTGTGGTCATTGTCCTTGAAATTACCTGACTGTTATTAAGTCTGACTAAGTGCTTTTAGCTTTTTGTATGACCATTGTCTTCTCTGGGTTTTGTGACTCTCTTGTCTTTAAAATTCGGTAAGAGAGTGCTTATATATAAGCTACACATATATTTCTAATATATACAGTGCTATGCAGATATCAATGATCTTACACACTTGGGTGGATACTAAGGCTGGAACCTAGGGCCTTGTGCACATTAGACAAGCACTGAGCTATGTCCTCAGCCTTCTATGTACTTTTAATTTTGAGACAGTCTCACTGCATTACACAGACTGGTCTCGAATTTACTCTACCCCAGAAAGACCTTGAACTTGAGATCCTTCTTCCTCAGCCTCCTGAGTATCTGGGATTTCAGTTCTGTGACATGAGGTCTGGATACACATATATGTTTGTATCTACTAATATTTACAAATACACCTTATGGATTTAAGAGAACTGAATATTTTGGGTTGGTGAGTTTCTCATTATCTTGGGTCATGAGAGATTTCTACTATTACCATGTAAATAGATCTTAAAGTCTATGGTGACACTCTTTTTGCTATTTGTAGTAGAATAGCCTTGAATTAGAAGTACTGTCTCAGGCACAGACTATAAAATCCCACACTAGCATGAACACTTTCTAGCAGTTTTCTTAACAGTACACAGCTGTAAAAATGAGAGTCGGTAGATACGCCAGCAGCTTTCTGATTATCTGGAAGTTAGAAAGCAGAGTGAGCCGATTACTTCCATGTTGTCATAATGTACACGTTGACAGAACACGGAAGGAGACTGGTTATTGAATGTAAGTTGTACATATGAAGCGATTCTTCAGAGAAACATCAAAGTCGGTTCCGAATGTTTTTGTCTGTTGGGTAGCAGCTACTTGAGGTGTGTTAAGTATGAGTCCAGCCTTTCTAACTCCAGCACACTACCAAGCCTGCCTTATTGTAGAAGTGTGCGGTTAATGATTAGTGATGTCTGCCATGGAGCAGGAAAGGCGAGGAGGAACGTATTAGTCATGTGTTTATCAGCTTTGCTGCAGACACTATTGAGATGGTGTTTGAACAGCTGAGGTTTCCCCTTTCCTCCTCCCTTTCCCCCCTCTTCTCCTCACAACCTTACTCCCAACCTGCTTTTGCTTTATAGCCCAGGTTATCTCAAACAATTGATCCTTGTGTTTCTGCCTCCTGAGTGTTAGGACTGACCACACTTGTGTGTGTGCACCGCCATGCCTAGCTTCACAATTCTTTTTTTTTTTTTTTTTTGCCACTAAATGCCCTTTTAAAGCATTAGGCTTAAAAATGTTAAACTTTCTGCTTCATGTCTTGACTTACTTTTTAAAAAGAAAAAAAACTTTGAAAAAAATAGTGTTTTTAAAAGTACTTAAACATGAGAGGGAATTTTAGAGGCTATAGGGCTACATGTTGACTTAAATTGAATAGACTTCAGGGACAGCACTCACTTGGCATGCACGAGGCTCTGGATCCAATTATCAGTGCTGCAAAAGTTAGTATGTATGTATGTATTGATTATATTTTACTTTGAAATTTTACTCTTAATGTATTCTTTCACTGCCTGATGACCACAGGGCTATTTTTGAGGCTTTTTTTTATACTAGAAATCATGACTGATTAATCTACTTCTGAGCTATCCCTAGCCCCATGACTTGAGTCTTGAAATAATAATCTGTTTTATTTTCATAAATGAAGATATCATCTGTCTGCTGTTCTTGTGCTCAAGTGAAGTTGGAGAATCACAACTGGGCCCAGAAGCTTTAGACAATGCCAATTATTTGTTAGATGACTACAATTCATTCTCTCTTTAGAGGGTAAAGTCCTGCACAAAATAAGGCAGGCCATTTTCTCTATTATCAATTCTGTACAAAGAGTTTAATATCAAACCCCTTGTTATCTTATATCTCACTGAGAGAATTTGAGGGTTAACTTAGGTGAAGGCATAGTAGGAAAGGAAAAATGTTTTCTTATTCCTGGGAAACAGATTCAACACTAAATTACCTTTTTAAATAATATGAGAGTTTCTTGAAATTAAAACTAGAAACATTATGGAACAATTTAAATTATTTATGTATAAATTACCCAGTCAACTGTTTCAATTAAAGTCTTACTAAATAATGCATCTGCTAAGCTATGTTTGCATTTCAATTAAGAATATTTTATGTGAATGAGGAATATATATAAATTCAACTATGTAATAGTCAAAGATCAGTAAAGACCACTAACAATTATCTCAAGGTTGGCAGTGGTATTGCATTAATAAATGAGTATATAATGTGATTTACTAATGAGCAGATTAGTTAAGACTAGTATCTATCAAATGTGCTATTGTCTCTTAGAAGCATTTTTTTTGGTAGTACTAACATCTAATCTGTGAGCTTCTCTATCCTGTTATCTTGGTCATGTTAGCAACAGATTTAAAAACAAATTCTTTATACTTATGCTAATGGTATTTTCCTTTATGTAGTATTTACACAACCTGCAAAATGTGTCTGTTAAAGACTTCTAAGGGCAGGTGACATGATTTCCTTCTTGGGAGAGTGAAATTCAGATGTATGATAAACATTTGTCAAAGGTCACAAAATAAAGGTATTAACAGAATGTGTGTAGCTCATTTGTCAGACTTCAGGAATGAGATGAAGTTACTTTTTGGAACACTGGGATCAAAATGATGCAAGAGGATGTAGGGATGGATGCACGTATCCCTTGCAGTAGATAAATGTTCTATCAGAGGAAGTAGAGGTGGATGCATGTATCCTTTGCAGTATAGATAAGTTATACATCAGAGGATGTAGAGGTGGATGCATGTATCCTTTGCAGTAGATAAATTATACATCAGAGGATGTAGAGGTGGATGCCTCTGTTCTTTGCAGTAGATGTCAACCTACTCTGGTTCTTTAACTGGCTTCCTGTATGAAATGGGTGAGAAGATAGCTCCAAAAGTTTTTCTTTAATGAGTTCAACTAAATGCACCAAGAATCTTAGCTCTGGGAGTGTGGCACATTGGCCTCCAGATCGCTCTTCCATTGTGTTTGTCCCTCCCATTACCTTTCACTTTGGTCTCTAACTGGGGAGGATTAACAGAGGTCGTTTGACCTATTTCTTCAGTTAATATGGCCAACTTGGAGCAGCATACATTCTTCCCATTCAGTCCTTCTCTGTGACACATGATGTCATCCATCATCATAGCTGTTTAAAGTGTAAGGTCTAATATTATCCGTTGTTGGGGTTGGTTATTTCAAGCACTCTACTGTGTAATCAGCATTTTAAGCCTTGGAATAATCCGGCAATAAGAAACCAAATAGATACCCACCATGCCTTTTGCTCTGCACTCAGTAAATATTCATTTGTGAATGTGTAGCAAAAGACAGGATGGGGATCCATTAAATCCCAAGGATGACGATGTAAGGTGTGGTGGTTGGAGAGGTGGAAGCCGTCCACTTATGAGAACTCCAGTAGTCCCACTTTAACTTTGTAATTTGCTTGAAGGAAGTCCATCATCTGAACCTGGAAAGAGCTGTGTGTCACTAAACCCTGGAAAAAATGCCAAGTGGGAGAATCTGGAATGTGTTCAGAAGCTGGGCTACATTTGTAAAAAGGGCAACAACACTTTGAATCCATTTATTATTCCCTCAGGTAAGTGGATCTCTTTGATCAGAATGTATAAAATATTAGATCTTAAAGATAAATGAAACTATACTCAATTAAAATTGCATGAAATGGTTCTAGAGAGTTTGTTGGCGTTTATAGGTAAATATAATGACATGTCTTTTAAAGTCCTTTTCCTTGGTGGGTGCTACTGTCTGCTAATGTTTCCTGAACATAAAGAAGTGTTTGAACATTGTACAAAACTTCTGATATAAATAAGAATTTTTATCTTTCTAGCTCTATAAAGTAGGTATTCTTTTCCCATGTTATAAAAGAGGAAAGAGAAGTTCATAGGCTATATACCTCCTGTACACCTGACAAAATTGGAATTAAAACTAGGAAATAAATATCTGGAGAGGATGATTTTATTCTGTCCATGCAGATAAGGTTGGGTTAAATGTAGCATCTTACATTGAAATCTTTACACAATGGAATAAATGATTCCAAAAACAAACATAGTAACTAATCATTGTATACAGGCTAGGCTCCAATAGAACAGTAAATAATGTGTGGTTTTATAATTCTGTAGAAGAATTCATCTGCTAATGCAGTAATGGATTGTCCTTTCAACGTATTGAAAGACCACCTTCATTTCATCACTACAGCTATTGGGAGGATGACTCATGCTTTACATGAGTTTGTCTGTCTCTCTATCTCACTATCGATCTATCATCTATTTATTTATTTTTCTGCTTGGAAAATTTGATGGCCCATGTGGTGATTTGAATAAGAATGGCCCTATAGGCTCAAATTTTTGAATACTCGGTCCCTATAGTTGGTGGAACCATTTGGGAAGGGTTAGGAGATGTGGCCTTATTGGAAGAGGTACCACTGGGGGTAGGCTTTGGATTTCAATAGACTGGTGCCATTCCCAGGGTCTCTCTATCTTTTTGTCTGCCCTAAAACAGGGTTTCTCTGTATAACAGCTCTGGCTGTCCTGGAATTCACTCTGTAGACCAGGCTGACTTCCAACTCACAGAGATCTGTCTGCCTCTGCCTCCTGAGTGCTGGGACTAAAGGCATGTGCCTCCACACCTGACTGGGTCTCTCTTTCTTTGCTTAATGGCTGTGTCTCAAGATGTGAGCTCTCAGCTCCTACCCCATGCCTGCCTTCCTGCTGCCATGATCCCCACACTTGTCATAGACTGTAATCATCTGAAATCATAAGCCCCAAATAGATGCTTTCTTTGCTAAGTTGCCTTGGTCATGATATCTTATGACAACAAAAATAACTAAAACAACCCACTTTTGACTTTTTCTCCCTTGACTCTTGGAAGCAGTTTCATTTTTTTTGTAAACATGATTGACATGGTTAGAAATTCAAAAGCATATAGCGTGATTCCTGGTCAAAAAAAAAAAAAAAAAAAAGAGAAAGAAAAAATTCAAAAGCACTAAATGATCAACAGTGATATCCCCCTGCTACCTCTTTATTTCTGCCACCCAGGCCTGTTTTCTGGAAGATCACTGCTTCCAAATATGTATTTCCCAGGTTGGTTCTTCCGTGGTGGATAGGCAAATGCATTTACAGTGGTTTACTTTTCTGTTTTGTACAAATCTCAGCATCCTTTTGTATGTCATCGTCGTCCTCCTTAGGTTTTGTTAGTCAACAGTTTGGTTCGCCCTCCCATTTTGTATGTAAATTGATTCTCCATACATAGTGTGTGTGCGGGGTGGGGACTGGATAATGGGCATTGCATGGAAAGATCAGTCCTATGTTAGCAGATTTTGTTTATTTACTTTGTGTGCATGTGTTTGAGGTTAGAGGATAGCTCCCAATTGTTCTGTCCACTTTGTTTGCAACAGGGTCTCTAATCGGCCCAGAACTCACCAAGTGGACTAGGCTGGCTGTCTCATAAGCCCCAGGGACCTTCCCATCTCCACCTCCCCATGACTGGGATTACAAGTACATATATTATATTTCAACATGCCTTTTGGAGCTCAAACTCAAGTACTTGTGCTTAAAAAGACAGCACTTTCCTAACTGAGCTATCACTCCCCCAGCCTTGATTGTTAGTTTGCTTCTAATCTTTTGTGAAGTTGAATAACCTTATACACATGCCATTTTGCAGACCCTGTATTCCTGGAAGTAGAATTGTTACATCTGAGAGTAGATGTATTTACAGTTTTAGCAGGTAGAGATACAGACAAGCTCACTGATGGATATGGTGAGGGGGCCCTGGTTCATGATTGCTGATGCATGTAGATGAGGTCCCTGCTTCATAATCCCTGATGGATATGGTGGTGGGCTCTGGTTTATAACCTCTGATGGATATGGGTGGAAGCCCCTGGTTCATGGTCTCAGTTCCACTTTACAGACTTTCTAGAGTGACTGTGGACAAACCTGTGGATACGTCAATTGTGCTTTTGACTTGTCTCTTCTACTGCTATTGCAGAAGGGATGGCTAAATCTTTCTTGGAAGAGTTCATATAATTCTTCAGAGAATTGCAGTTGCCACTTTGGGGAAGTAGAGAAAAGTTATATTTAAGTTTCTCTGGAATGGGAGGCAGAATTCTATAATTTGGCTTTCTTGCTTAATCCACCAGTTTTAAGTTCCTCCTTTGTAAAATATGAATGTGGGTAACTCTTCTTCCTGCAAAATCTCAGTCATACCATTAAGCTTGCATTACTAAATTCTCTACTGCCCCTGATTCACTTGTTCAGCTATACCTTACATCTTCATGCTGTCGGGATTGTTCTACTGTATACCTAAAACCCTATAAGCAGAGATTTAAATGTGTAGCATTTCCCAGATGTAATGGCCCACATCTTTAGTCCCAGCACTCAGGAGGCAGAGGCAGGTGGGTCTCTGAGTTCAGGGACAGTCTGGTTTACAGAGTGAGTTTCAGGACAGCCAGGGCTACACAGAGGAACACTGGAAAAACCAACACCCCCTCACCCCACGCGCGCCCCACTCTACACCTGAATAAATTGTAGCATTCCTGATTGGTGACCCCTCTTGGCAAGAATCCAGCCTGGCACCCTTTCATCCTTGCCATACTCCCTGTGTGTTCACAGTTCCCACATCTTCAGAGCCATCCTGTGCAGCTTTGTAGCTACTAACCATTGGGTCTTTGTTCAAATGAAATGTGTTGGTGTGACTGCGATATGCTGCAGGTGTAAAAATACACATTGCACTTCCCAAACTTAGCCTGGAATGAACGGACAGTCTCATTTCAGTTGGTCATGTATCAGAATGATAATATCTTGGATATATCGGCTGGAATTATATTATTGACACTGATGCTTCACTTTTCCTTTATCGACTATGGCTGGCAGCACATCTAAAACGAGCCATGTGGCTTACCTTGGCAGCTACGCTGTGGGCAGTGCTGGTCCTCCCGAAGAACAGGGGTCCTTTGTGGTGGTTCCAAGGGACTCCCCTTTATTTCACTTGGGCCGGTTATTTCCTGTTTTCAAACTTTTTGTGAGCTTTGCTCTGCTGGGCATTGAACACAGAACCTCATGCATGATAGAGAGGATTCTACCACCAAGCACGAGCCACAGTAAATACATTCTAAAATGCTTTTCAGGCTCATCTGTTCAGTTTTTGAAGCTTTCAGCACTGCCTGTCATTTGCCCAGAGAGAAAAATGAAAGCATCCCACCAGAGGGCTCCAAAGCCTCACTAACCTTTCCTTTTTTTTTTTTTTAACTTTTTGGCAATCCCTGAAAGTATCCAGAATTGAAATTGTACTAAGGGATGACAGTTTTTAAATATGAATTTTTGTTTTACAACACTACCACTTAGGGCATTGCCAATTAGAACTTTCTCGCATTTCACCCATGCACACAGAGGCTTCCGACACTCTCTGCTCTTAAGGACAAATGGGACTCGTTGATTCAAAGAATGACAAAAGAGTGCCCACCTGTCCTCTCAGCAGCTGAGAGGCTGAAGCAGGGAAAAGGGAGTTCAAGGCCATCCTGGGTTACTGCGAGACCCTGTCTCATACTCCCCGTCCCCCCCCCCCCCAATCACCAGGTGCCAAAGAAAGGAGCCTGTCCTAGGCATTTAGTGGGCAGCACATTTGAGATCACTTAATACCTAGCTTAAATATATAAACTGACCCAATGTCAAGACTGTGTAAGATGGTATCTGTAAAACAGCAAAAGGAAGCTGCTGCATGTCAAATCTACTATCATTTTCTTTTCCAACCAACATTCATTGCCCTTACTGTGTTCAAGGGCATCCTTGGAAGTAGAGGGTGTCTCTCCCTTCAGACATCTTCAGTATAGCTCCTCCATGGCTCATTACTATTAAAGTTTTTGCAACTTATAATTAAGGTTATGACATTTGACCACAGCTTCTCATAGCAACAATGAGATGTTTAACACGGATTTACTTAAATAATAATGATTTCGTGTGGCTTGTTGTCTATAAGTGCAGTGTCTCTGTTCTTTCCTAGTTCAGAACACAGTAAGGATGGGTAATTTAGCATTAATATGGTTTCTGCTTAAAAATAAATCTATGTGGCTACTTTGATTCATATGCTGTGACTTCCTTAAAACCTCTTGTGGCAAATTCAGGTTTTGCTCCAAAAGTTTCTAAGCCTAAATTGCTTTCATGGCCACTATAACAGGTGGCATCTTTTGGGAGTGAATAAATGGTGTTGGATCAATTTAAAGGCACAAGTGGCAGGCTTGTGACTCTCATGTCCATACCCCTCCTTCTCCCTACTTCAATACTTTCTTTTACCTGCTTTAGGAGTATTGCTCTTTCTCTAATGAGTCACAGTCTCCTTAGTGTCCATGGGAACGAAATATATTACAGTGTTTCAGAGGCTCGATCACTTTCCTGGCTTCCCACAGTTAATGTATCACAGATGTTTAGTTAAGGTTTTACTGTGATAAGGACAGATAAAATTAGATGACCTGTTGTATAGTCTTGTTGTAAGAACACATTCTAAAAATAGATTTCTTATTTGTCTTCATTTTATTTATTTAGGCCCTGGCGTTTGAACCCAGGGTCTCACACATGCAGTAACATTGTGCTTATTTCTTCAGCCCTTGGCTTCATTTTATTTTTATTTCTTTTCAACATAATATTTTTATTAATTATTTGAGAATTTCATACCATCTACCCCAATCACATTTGCTTCCCATTCTTCCCAGGTCCACCCTCCCATCCTTATGCCCTCCTCAGGAAAAGAAAAAAAATACACCCAGTCCCATTTGTGTTGTCCATATACTCATTGGAACACAGTCAAACTCCCAGTTGCCAGCCCCTTAAAGATAACTGAGCCCTTCCCCACACCCCATCCCCCACCTGGAGCCATCAGCTGGAAGAGCCACACCTTGGCATCTTTATCTCAATTTTTAAGAACTCTCTTCAATAGCTTCCAGGATGGCTGAATGGTCTAAGGTACCAGACTTCATTTTAAAGTAAAAGATTTTTTTTCCCAAATCACCCGTTTTAAAACAAAATAAGCAAAATAGAATATAACTTTCCCATATATTTTTTTGTGAAGGTGTAGGCCATAAAATGAAGAATGTTATCTTTATGTTTACAATTGTGAAGTATTATATAGATATATAATAAAAATATTTTACATACAGAGTAGTTGAAAATATTGTTGCAAATTTAAATAAACTTCTCTCATATGCTTTATAAACTTCTTTTTCCTTTCTAGCAAGTGATGTACCCACTGGCTGCCCTAGTCAGTGGTGGCCTTATGCAGGCTACTGCTACAAGATCTATAGGGAAGAGAAGAAGATCCAGAGATCTGCCTTGCAAGCCTGTCGCAAGGAAGGAGGTGACCTGGCAAGTATCCACAGCATTGAGGAGTTCGACTTCATCTTCTCCCAGCTAGGATACGGTGAGAAACTTCCCCTTGACACTAACCTCATTGTGGCTGCCTCCTTGCCACCCATCTCTAGCAAATATAATCATAAATGTTCAGTCTAATTAATTTAAATTGATAGTTGATTGACAATGTAAATTTAAGTAAATCATACTTCTGCTAACAAAGATTATATAGTAAATAAGTATATCATTAAGAAATTTAACATTTTCTCTTTATGGGTAGTTTTCAGTATTATTTCCCCACTTATCTGGATTTGGAGATGTCTGTGTTTAACTTGGCCACAGTGTAAAATTTGGAATTGTGTGTGTGTGTGTGTGTGTGTGTGTGTGTGTGTGTGTGTTTGTAAGGCCAATATTATATATAGCTCACAAGAAATGTCCATAAAGGAACCATCTCACACTTGAGATTTTCTTTTCTTTACTTGGGTGTCACACAGAGTAAGAAGTGAGTGACTATGAGAGGCGCTATACTAAACCATTGAGAGAAATTTACATATCAATTTTAGGCATATAGTTTTAAGGCTATATAGAGAATGTACAAAACCAGAAATAAGATACTAGATGAGCCAAATGACCTGGGAGCACTTCTGAAAAGAAGCAGGCCAAGAGACAGAAGGACAGGCCCTCAGCAGGCCCTGCTGATTAAATGATGCTCATTTTCATCTCTCGCTGATGCAGGGGGGGGGGGGGGGTGTGCCGAGCAGCTGCAGCTGTTCCTAATTTCCACCCAGCAAAACCAAGAGGAAATGGATGATGGTGATGGAGGACCTCGCTTCCTGACGCTTATTGCCTGAAAAGTTACCAGGGTACAGGGGAAGAAAAGGCATTTAGCAAATACATGAGGAAAAAAGACAAGAGGAGCAGAAAAAGATGTCAAAAGCTTGCAGATGCTATTGTTCCTAGCGTTAGGTCCAGTGGAAACCATTTGCCTCTGAGGAACTGACTGAGTGTGGTCCCGAGGCTCGGCAGGGCGAGGTTGATAGCTCTACAGTTTGTAGCATGAGGAGGATTCCCAGAATGAGCATAAAACCTGATGCTTCTTGTGCTTCTCTTTGGCTCTTTTTCCTCTGTTTGCTTGTTTACTTTGTCCTATTCAGGTTTGTTTGCTTTTGTTTTATTATTATTCTTTAAATACCTGTTTGTTTCCCAAAAATAAATAAAACCAGGGTATGGTGGCCTTCCTGTAACCCTGGTGGTGGGCAGATGGAGGCATGTCAATCCCTGACAATCAGTCAGCCCAGTCTACTTGGCAAGTTAGTTGATGGAGCCTGACTAAGGATGCCTGAGGTTGTCTGTCCTCTAGCTCCTACATTCATGTGCTTACACACTTGCATGCTTGTATACCCCCCCCCCCCCACACACATACATACACAAAATAGCCCCTTTATCATGTAAACAACGTCTTAATTATTCTGTGCTCACCTAGCCTGGGAAACTCCGATTGACGGGATTGTAATCACAATGAGAATATCTAAGTAACAGTCACTTACTGAGTTTATCATGACCTCTTGGGAAGCTTGCAAATGGACCAGTGTTGGAAGCAGGTTAGTCAAGATGCAAAGGACTGTCAGTTCTACTCTGTAGGGCATGATAAAGCTGCAGCAGACAGAACCATGTATGTTTATTGCTGTAACTATCTGGGGAAGCTGGATGACCAAGGTTTCATCTCAAATCAGCCCAAGGATAAGTGATGGAGTTTGAGAGCTTTACCTTGAAAGAGGGAGTGACGGGGACCAGAGATGACTCAGCTGTTGAAAGCAGCTGTTATTCTTGCAGAGGACCTGGGTTCCCAGATAGCAGCTCACAACTGCTAATTGTGGTGATTCCAGTTCCAGAGAATCTAATGCCTTTTTCTGCCCTTAGTGGGTACTGTATGCACCTGCTACACAGACATACCTGCAGACAAAACATTCACATAAAAGGAAAATAAATACATCAAAGAAAGAAGTTACTAAAAACAAAGTATTTAAACTATATCATTTATGCTACTTCAGACACTATTTCCTTATTTAACAGAATGAAATAGTCTTGATAAAAGTTAGGTTATAGAATATTGAGATTATTGCAACTAAATAAAAACTTTTCAAAGCTTTTTTTTTTGTTAGTTTAGATAGAAGCTCTTACTAGTCATGCTAGATATTAGTCGTGGAAATAAAGTAAGTAGACAATCTGGAGCCTGAGCAGGTATGAATACCAGTTCATACAATTTCTTTAAATGATTTATGAAAATTGATTTAACAACTTGAAATGTATCTCTCTCTCTCTCTCTCTCTCTCTCTCTCTCTCTCTGTGTGTGTGTGTGTGTGTGTGTGCGCGCGCGTGTGTGCGTGTGCGTGCGTGCGTGCATGCGTGTGTGTGTGTGTGTGTGTGTGTGTGTGTGTGTGTGTATTTGTAGAATATTAGTAGAACTGTAAACAATCTAACAGGAAAACAGTTTAGTAAGAAAAATGTAAATGGGAATACCATAATAAAGCTCAGTTCTTTGTAAACTAATTAAAACAAATATACATAGAACACTCTTACATGTAATTGTGTAGTTTTACATTGGTCTGCATCCTAAGGTTCTTGAGGGTACATGAACTCTTTTTGAAGCTGTGTTGGTTACTCAGAAGCGCCTGACTACCAACCCAAGTGAAAGGAAGAGAGGCCCATCCTGGCACCATCCCCATGTTTCAGGATGCTGGAAACATCTGCTAGAGCTGGCAAAAGGCCATTTGAAGACTTCTCCAAAAGTTGATTGGCAACTTTCAGGAGGAAGAAAATCCGCCACTTAGGGAAATTCTTGTAGGATGTTTTCCTCATTTTCTACCAAGCATCATCTTTATAACCCTTTGAAGTCATTGTCTTTTACCATTCAAAGATTGGAATCAGAGTTCAGTAAATGCCATTCCCAGTTAAGCAAATCAAGCAGTTATTGAATTGCATTGCATCTAATTTTTAAATTTGGGAATATTTGTTTTGTAGCCTGATCTCTTCAATCACTACAACTTTGTTCCATTATTGGTGTGACGTTTATATCTTAGGCATGTTACTGCTCATAGAGTTAATAATGCCCTCCAGAGAACGTCAAGATAAATCAATCATATTTTAGATCATTGTTTTGTTGTGAGTTTAGTCTGAATTTTTTGTTTTGCTAGTATTGTACAACATTTTATAGTGGAAATTATCAAATATGTTTTTATTTATGTGAATCAGTGCCAAATGTCAATTGGCAGCCTACCTCTTTAGCATTTTACTTCATGTGTGTGTGTGATTTGCTTGCATGTATGTCTGTGTACCACTTATACCCACCGAGGCCAGAAAAGGAAATCAGATGCCCTGGAACTGGGGTGATAGCTAGTTACGAGTCACTATGTATGTGACTATGTGTGTGGAACTGAACCAGGGTCCCCTGTAAGAGCAACAAGTGCTATTAACCACTGAGCCATCTCTCCAGTCCCCCAGAGGGATGCTGGGAATTGAACCTGGGTCCTCTGGAAGATCAGCCAGTTCTCTTAACCACTATGCCATTTCTCCTCCCCTATCTCCTTAGTTTAAATTTCGATCACTGTCTAGGTAATTTTCACTTGAAGTTCACTGATTAAACTTTAACAGAAGTACTTATGTTATTAATAGTAGCATCCAATAAACTAGGAGTGACTTAAAATTTATCCTAAAGTATTCAAAAGGTTTAGTGATAATGAAGTAAGTGATCGTCAAGTTTAGTCATATGTATATATCATATATATATATAATATATATCCACACATGATACTGTATATACATCATGATACATGATACTGTAGTTCCAAAATATAACAATAACATAGCTTTACAAGGTTGGGGTTGCTTATTTCATTTTTAAAACTCCCATAAAATACATTATTATAACTCAAAATACAGTCACATTTACAAAGGAAAGAAAACATTGGAAAACCTACAATTGACCTCATGATATGTAGTCAATATACATCTATTGCATGTAGAGGATTATCTATTATGATGGTTCTATAAGGTCAAAGGAGCACAGTTGAGTGGACAAGCCTAGTGCCCTCTTTTCTGATACCCTGCTGACCTTGGAAAGTGATAAACTCCTTGGGTGTTTTTCTTCCTGTGTAGAGCCACATGATGAGCTGTGGATTGGTTTAAACGACATCAAGGTTCAAATGTACTTTGAGTGGAGTGATGGGACCCCAGTGACATTTACCAAATGGCTTCGTGGAGAGCCGAGCCATGAGAACAACAGGCAGGAGGACTGTGTGGTGATGAAGGGCAAGGTGAGGTGCTCTGCTGAGGCCTGACGATGGTGTTGGGAGCCTCTTTTCTCTGCCTTGATTGTTATCTGTTGGGATTGCTTCTGTTGTTGATGTAGATTCAAGCTGCACAATTCAGATTTAGTTTCTTGAGTGTCTCGCCATTGTCTAGCAACGTCAAGAAGACCATAAGATAAATGATGCATAACAGTGCTTCTGAACATGTGGACTGGGACTCCTTTGGGGGTCAAATGACCTTTTCACAGGGTTACCTAAGACCATCAGAAAACACAGATATTTACATTACAGTTCATAACAGTAGCAAAATTATAGCTATGAAGTAGCAATGAAAATAATTTTATGGTTGGGGTCACCACAGCATGAGGAGCTGTATTTAAAGGCTGCAGCATTAGAAAGGCTGAGAACCACTGAGCTAAAAGGTAGCATTAACTGATAACTAATACTGTCTCTCTGATAAATTCTGAAGTATATACATACTTGTGCACATGTTGTGTATGTGTATACAGTACTACTTAGAACATGGTATATATGCATACATTTATATGTGTGTATATGATTTGATCCAACAATTCAGAGCTTTGCTTACTCCTTCAACTGGTTGCTCTGAGTAGAAAATGTAGACCTAGTTGATCCTATCTTGAGTCTCACCCTAAAATCTGTAGCTGAGGAGCCACATTTGATTTTTCAGATTACGTGTAGGCTTTGTATTAAATGATTCATTCTGTGTTTTAAATGTGATTGCAGTAATCAATGAATATATTTTCTTCTGTTAATAGATGATAGCTATGGGCCTTTCTGGATAACTCCCTTCCTCATTTGCATAGAGGATAATAATTGTGTGCATCCCACAAGTGGAAATAATGAAGAAAAAGGTTTATACATATATTATGCACAGTTCCTGGCCCAAATGTGTCATTAATAAATATCACCTACTATTTTTATTATTTGAAAAATATTATAATTAATTGGAATCCTGAGAACAGAATAGATGTGATGCACTCAGAGCAGATGGAAGAAGCCAGAGAGTAACATTCTGGAGTTAGAGGAAAATGGTGGGTAGGAGAGGAAGCCTTGAAGCTCAAGGAATAAGAGTGATATTATCTTAAGAGCAGAAGAGGAATCTGCAGTTTATAAACATTGCTCTGGCTGTAGGGTTGGAAACTCGATTGTAGTGAATTAGAGATGAGGAATTAAAGAAGTACATTATATAAAAATCCTCAAAATATTTATCAATAAGGGAAACAGAAGGAGATCTTAACTTGATGTGTCTAAGAAAGTAGGAAAGGTAGAATCTTAAATAAGGTGGAAGGTTGATCTCTAAGGACCCTCATCAACCAGGGAGAAGGAAGGAAGAACTGGTGTGATTTCAGGTTTGCTTGTAAGTTTGGTTTGTCCGGGCAAGATGTTTTCTTGCATGTACTGGGTTAACTTGAAGACCAACGAGGAAGCTACATACAAACCATCAGTGAGCATCATGCTTTAAGGACCTGAAAGTACTTAAAATTTTTCTTCAGCTCCCTGCACAGAGTGGATTTAAATGTTCAAGATGAAGAATCATATTAGAACTAAATCTCTTTACATCTGTGTAGTTAGAACCAAATATGCTGATTACATGTAAGTCTTGAATTGCCATTTGTGTGTAGATGCTAGCTTCCACTAACTAGCGTGCACGTGGCCTGGATTCAGTAACAGAAAGAAACAAATGCAGCAAGGTTCTGAAACAGACAACCGTTTGTTTTTCTTTTTGCTCTGTAGGATGCATACTGGGCAGACAGAGCCTGTGAGCAACCACTTGGTTACATCTGTAAGATGGCATCCCAAGCCCATGCTCCAGCACCAGCGGAGGCAGAAAGAGGCTGCCGGAAAGTGAGTATAGGCCATGCACAGTGATTGAAGATTGCCATTTGATACAGTGGGCTTTATTTTGTATGCAGCAGAGCTTCCTTATCATCAAAGATCAACGTTCCAGCTGTGAATATTCAGTGTCATACTGTGTCTGATGCCCCGTCCTCCTTGAAGTTTCCTTGGGCAGTCTCTGGTTCATAGGGAGGTGCACTTACTCCCTGGCCCCATTCAGAATGTCCTGACAGGGAATAAAATGAAGCACTTAAAAGAGCCTGGGGTGGATGATGAAGACAGGCTGAGTGAGAAAGTACTAGACAGGAATGTGTAGTCTGTGGTCCTATGGGCAGTTGACATTTCCAGTGAATAATCTTGAATGCTGACATGCTGATAGCAAGTTGTCCTTGGCTGCTTTCCTACTTAAAGTGTTTTGATGAGTTTTCTTCCAGGGAGAAGCTTTTCAGGATACCACTGCAGTAAGAGGCAGGGTACCTAGCCTCCAACTTGTGCTGAGTAACTGGATTAAATAAAATCCCACAAGCCCATGGTGTCTGTGCCTCACCTGCATGCACACATGCACACAATCGCGCGCGTGCGCGCGCCCGCACACACGCACAGGGGCGGGGGGGAGCGTGAGAGACAGAGACAGAGAGAAGAGAGACAGAACATAAGGCAGAGGCAGACACAGAGAGACACAGAGACAAACAGAGATTCTAGGAGGCTGAAATAAATCATCTTGCAAATGATTTCTAAAGCATAAGGAAACTACAGACATAGTTTTGTAGGCTTATGGTTATTGTTTTCCTGTCTGCTGAGTAGCTCATCTTCCTTTTTTGTCCTTTCTCACTTCTCCTGAACTAAAGGCAAAGTGGGAACTAATGGTCTTTTCAAGAGTGCTCTGCTGTGGTCACATGACCTGATAGCAAACACCACAAGAATTTATGACATAAAACTTGGTATAGGACAAATAAGCTGTAATGAAAAACAAAGCAATTAGCCCCCCCCCAAAAAATCACAGCACAGGAGAGATGTATGAAGGGTCTTAACAATGGTCAAAATTCCTCCTAATTTTCCATTCCAGAAACTTTAGCCAGAGAAGTTATAAAGATTTCTTTTTCTTTTGATTTGTGTGTATGCTCGTGTGGATGCACATGTGTGTGCTGGTGTTTGTACTGTGTCTTGTGTACACATGTGTGTATGGAAGCCAGAGATCAACTTTGGGTGTCATTCCTCAAGTACTATGTATAATCCCCTTCCCTGCTCCGTGTGTATGTGTGTGTGTGTGTGTGTGTGTGTGTGTGTGTGTGTGTGTATGTGAGTGTGTGTTTTAAGATGGAATCTCTTACTGCCCTGGAGCTTGCCAAGTAGTAGGACTAGGCTGGCTGGCCAGTGAGCACCAGGGATCCACCTGTCTCCTCTACCATCCCAGGGCTGGGGTTACAGCCATATCCCAAGCTTAGATATTATGTGGGTTTGGGGGATGAACTCAGGTCTTCATGCTTGCCAAGCACTTTGCCAGCTGACCTATCTCACCCTCTGTATAGACTGTGCACCGACAGAGGCAAGGCTAGCATCCAGGCCCTTGTCTCCAAGCCAATGCACTTTGTTTCATTACCAGCACACTTACAGTTTTTGTGCAATCATACACATATGTAAGAGATCATTCGGCATTGTCATTTTCTAACATAATGAACACATTACTTCTATATAACTGATATTTTATACACATTTCCTACCAGTTGCCACATATGTACAATCTGATAATCCAGTTTAATCATTAGATGGTAATAAGAAAGTAAGGAAATAATTTATCAAGTACAGTTTTTCTTAGGTTCTAATGAATATACAGGAAACCTATTTTAGTCTTATTTAGAAAGAACAGGAACCTGGTGCTCAGAGAAATATATGTGGCCAAATTCAATGTTGATGGCACTGAGTCAAATCTTTGCAATATTCTTTTCAAACTGCATGTAATAAAACATATGCCACAGCTTGAGATAGAATATTTGAATGAATATTCGTTTTAGGGAAAGAAGCAGGGAGGGCAATGATTACTGCAATGCAAAGAATGTATATTGTAGGATTCTCCAGCTCATCAGAGTTGTAGAGATGCTCAAAATATTGAGAACAGTCTAACTTACTGGACCAAAAGTGTATTTCTCACTTTAATTTACAATTTCTTAATACACTTTGTCCTGCCTGCGCTGGAAACATCACAATATCATGAACTGTTGCTAAAATTGTGAAGGTGCCATGACAAAATTATTAAAATTATGTACTTTTATGTCATGGAATAAAAAGAGAAAAAGAAAACACTGGCCATGAATAATGACTTCCTCAAGACGATGGGAAGAGTATGGGAGAGATATAATAAAGCTCATTTTGTACCTGGACATGCATGGTTTACAGGCTTCTTTCTGAGAGTTGAAAACTAGAAGCCCATTACACTGGTCTGAAGTTCCACTTTCTTTTTCATTTCTGGAGTACATGAATGTGTGCATATATATGTGTGCACATGTTTGTGTACATATATGTATGCAACCGGAGGCTATTCAACAACCAATGGCATCATTAATGAGGAGGTTTCCCACACTGTTTTTTTTGTTTGCTTGTTTTGTTTTTCCATTTTTTCTTTTATTGAAAACAGATTCTTTTCTCATACAGTTTCCCCTCTCTCTACTCCTCCCAGTTCTTCTCCACCCCCTCCCATTCGGATCCACTCCATTTCTGTCTCTCAATGTCATTTTCTAGTGACAGAAAAGAACAGGCTTTGAAGAGATAACAATGAAACATGGCAAAACACAATACAATGAGATGGAGCAAAAACTATCCTATCAAAGTTGGACGGGGCAAACCAACAGAAGGGAATGAGTCCCACGAGCAGGCACAAGAATCAGAGCCCCACTCTTTCACACACTCAGGAGTCCCATAAAAACACTAAGCTAAAAAGCAATATGCAAAGGACCTGGTGTAGACCCATGCAGGCCCCGAGCTTGCTGGTTCAGACTTTGTGAGTTCATATTCGCCTTGATTAGTTGATTCAAAGGGCCTTGTTCTCCTGGTGTCCTCCATCCCCTCTGGCTCTTACACTCTTTTTGCCTCCTCCTCTGTGAGGTTCCCTGAGCTCCAAGGGGGAAGATTTGATGGAGAACTCCCATTTAGACTCTCTCTCTGCATAATGTCTGGCTGGGGGTCTCTGCATCTGTTCCCATCTGCTGCCAGAGGAGGCTTCTCTGATAATGACCCCACATTGTTTCTTGAGATGACTTCTCTCACTGGCCTGGAGCTCACCAAACAGGCTAGAGTGACTGGTCAACACCAGGGTCCCCTCTGTTTCCTCCTGTCCAGTGCTGTGATTAGGAGACCTGCCTTTTGTTCTAGGGGATTGAACTCAAGTCCTTGTGCCTACTGAACCAGCTGAACTGTCTCACCAGCCTCAGGGCATTCCACTTTCTATTCTCTGCTACCAGAGTGGAAAATGCTAAACAAAGAAGTTAACACAGAGTGGTTCTGAACAACTTTTGAGCCCGATTTATAACGCATTACCGAGATTTTCACGCAGGAGAGTTAATGAATCTGGCATGATAATGCATGTGTTTTAAATGCTAACAGGAAAGAAAGGCGGAACTGAGACCATGGATCAACCACTGCTTAAAACCCTGCTTTTATTATGATGTAATCCCAAGTGTATTTTATTCCTATTATGATTTCTTTGACCCATTGATTTGTTGTTGTTATTGTGTGGAATTCTTCATTTTGAGGATGTGTATTTACCTTTCTATTCTTGAGAAGTATGTCACTCACTCAGTCTATTCACTGAACTTCTGGGACATGTTCTGGGTAGGTTTTCAGTCTCCTAGTGTCTGTTTTTTCTCTTTGTTTTGTATGTGTATGTGGTGCACATGCATGTGTGTATGCCTGTTCACATGTGTGTAGGTGTATGGGTGTTTGTATGTGTGTGTGCATGTGTGTACGTATGTGTGTCCTAAATTAATGCTGGGTGTCTTCTTTGCCCATTTTTGCTTGCAGAGGCAGAGTCTCTCACTGAGTCTGGAGCTTGCTAATTCTTGCTACTCTAGCTGGTCCTCTTGCCCTGGGGCTCATCTGTCTCTGGCTCTTGAGTGTTGGCATTACAGGTGGATGTCACGCTTGCCTGACTTTTACATGGGTCCTGGGGATTTGAACTATAGTCCTCACGAACCTGCTCAGCAAGTACATTATCCCTAGTATTAGTGTTTATATTTTCCTATCAATATGTTTTAAGCTTCTTTTTATCTTCCCATCCCTCTATCCAATTTACTAATTCTCTCTGAAACTCTGTTTACTATACTTAATCTGATTGTTGTATTTTTAACTTCATTTCTATATTTTTTTCCGATTCCAGAAGTTCTATTTTGTTTTAAATCTCTCATATTTTGATCTTTATTATTTCTTTGGTTGTTAAATCATCTCAAACATGATTATTTGTATAATACAGTTTTCTGATTATTCTATTATGTGAATTCAGTGATTCTCACCTAAAACAAGACATTTTCTCACATGGTTTATAATTTTTGCTTGTTAGTTAGTTGCTACATTTCTCTCCTCTCATAGGGGCTTGCACCCTCCATGGCTTGGTGTGTGGAAAATTCTCTATTGTGTAGTTTTATATTCTTCTTAGACTGTCTAAGAGAATCTCTTTGTGGAGACCAAATATTAGTTTGTCATTTGGTCATGTATTCTCACACAGTGTCTACAGACAAAGTTGGAACTGGACCCTATCTGTAGTACAGTCTTGGGAACTGATTGATTGATTGATTTTTGCAGCATTGGACTTAAAACCCACAGCCTTGAAAACACTAAGCAATCACTCTACCACTGAGATACATTCTCCTACCTTTGGTTTTTTGACAAGGCTGTGCTATCTTTAACCTAAGCTGACGTCTAACTTCCAAGTCTTCCAAGTACTGGCATTGCAGGCATACCTGGATGGCATTTATTTTGAAACTTAAGACTCTTTTCTGGTATCTAACACCCCAAGCAGATAACAGGCCTCTTAACTTGAAGTTGTGTGGCTAGAAATTTCTATTTCTCTTGCCATAGAAGGAGGTCAAACACTATGCTCTGTGTGGATGGGAGGACCCTGCCCTAAGACCTCAGTCTGTGTTTGATACACTCCTAGCTACCCACAGCATAACTTTCAACTTGAGGTTTTTTATTTTATCTGTCTGTCTGTCTGTCTGTCTGTTTGTCTGTCTGTATCTATCTATCTATCTATCTATCTATCTATCTATCTATCTATCTATCTTGTAACTGGAGAGTTCCTCTCTTCCTCTTAAACTCTTGCTAGGAACTTAAAATTTTATTTGCATGATTTTAAGTAGTACTTTGTGTATCTGAAATGTGGGAAAGTAAAGTCATTAAGCTGTGTTGTCCGAGACTTGATGCCCATTCTCCAATGGCCAGGCAGCATGGTTTTATGTTCATCATCTACCTTTGACATCAGTAGACATCTAAGGTTACAGTTCCTCGGTTATTTTCTGGGATTAGCTCATGTGAAATGAATCCTGAGCTCTATCATTCAGTGTCTTCAGGAATTGTTTCACAAGCAGTGTTCCTTGGAGGAAACATTAGAATGCAAGAGGCCAGTCTTCCCTTCATTTAGTGCCATTATTTGTTATGTGAGGAACAATGTACTGTTCTCTTTATCCACATGCACAAACAATTTCTATTGCATTTAACATCATTCTGATTTGTGTTCTTTAGACATACCTGTTTATCAACTCATGAAGGAATCATTTTAAAAATATTCCCTAATAAACATGTCTGACAATTCTCTCATATTTTTGTTACTTGATGACATTCATAGGGCTGGAAAAGGCATGGTTTTTACTGCTACTTGATTGGACACACCCCTGCAACATTTGCTGATGCAAACCAGACATGCACAAATGAGAAAGCTTATTTAACAACGGTTGAAGACAGGTATGTAACCATTTTTAATCTATTCTAAGATATGTCAAATAGTGAAAAGTGTTCAAAAAGATCTAAGAATTAACATGTTATAAATTTTGAAGTAGATTGTATATGATCTTGAGTCATGCATTACAAAGGTGGAGATATCTAAAATATTCTTATTTGGAAGCTTCATTGAAAACATTATAAAACTACTTTGTCACCTTTATGCATCTATTTTACTTAAAACATTATTTTTAAGAAAGAGTCTTACTGTGTAGCCCTGGCTGGCCTGAATTTGCTATATAGATTAGACTGGCCTTGAACTCACATCTGGGATTAACGGAGTGAGCCGTCATGATCGGCATCAGTTTATGGCGAATCTACTGGATGTATGTTGCAGATCTAGTGTTTTCTAACCCGTTAGTTGTCAACATTTTAAAGCAAAAAATGTAAAATTTGTCCACCTACCACCCTGTTCTGTACGTTTACCACTCACTCTGTGGAGGAGAAGCATGGAGAGGACTGACTGAGGAGAGACCAGCTCACACGCATGCTTTCCTCACACACACACTCACAGTTCCATCAGTTCTGGGATCTCAAAGGGGTCAAGACTTCCCACACCCCCCAGCAAGCAATTCTTCAGTGACCCCAGCCCGGGGTCCCCTAATATAATTCAATCCCTACACTATCTGCTTGGCAGTGTCAACAGACCCTACAGGCCAAGGGTTCAGTCGTCCAGGCTTCACCTTACCCGTGTCAGGTCCAGGCTGCAAGCCCTAAGCTGTTTGCCTGCATTTCTGAATGACCAGCTATAGAGAGACAATCTTACAACCCCAGGCTGAGTTCCATTGATTTGCTTGAACTGCTCAAAGAACTCTGGGAAGCCCTTACATTTCCTGATTCACTTGAAGGATAGATAGCATAAGGAGAGGGCCAGGGGAGAGGGCTCAGTGAACAGAGTGCTCTCCACACAAGCATGAGGACCTGAGTTTGGACCCCCAGGCATCCAGGTAAAAAGCCAGGCATTGTAGTGTATGCAGAGAGAGGGTTCATACAGGTCATGGGCCAGACAACCTGGTGAGCTCCAGGTTCAGCGAGAGACCAGGACTCAAAGCACAAGGTGGAAGGAAGACAGCCAGCATTGATCTCTGGACACCCAGGGTGAGGTGGAGGAGAAGGTGAATGGAGAGTCCATCTTCTCTGTTGTCTTGCCATCCTCCAGGAGTCTCCACCTGCTCAGCCCTGGGGAGCTTTCTGAACACTGTGTTCTTGAGCTGTTGGAGAGACGCCCTTCCTTGAGTGTGCTTGCTAACAGTCTGCTCAGGGAAACACAGCACCTGTCAAGATTCTCCTGTGTCTCTGTGCAACCTCCCTCCAGGGTGTGGCGTATAGACCCCCTGGCATTGCTAGTGTGGGTCATATCACCTACTATTAAAGAAGACAGGTCAGAATTAGAGGCCTAAAGTTATGACCCCAACCTCCCAAATATATATCACAGTATCTGCAAATAATCTACTCATTCTTTCTCTCCTTTTATTTTAGTTAACTAATTAATTAATCAATTAAGTTTTTGCTTGGTTTGCTAATAGACTGATAGGTCAAGAAAATCAAAAGAAAATAGAGGATTTAAAAAAATGTAACTTGGGGGCTAGAGAGATGGCTCAAAGGTTAAGCATAGCTTGGATTATACACTCGAGAAACTTCAAAAAAAGTAAAAGTTATTGTAGTTTCATTGCTTTAAGGCAGCCTCAAAATCCACAGAGTCCTGCTGATACTAAAAAGTCCTGTGATAAAAATAGATACCAGGGGATTGCATTTCAATATTCATCTTCCTTGCACAGCAATGAGATGCTAATATAAACGTCTGACCACAAGAACCCAGATACAGCTTATTTTAGGACAGAGGAGGTGAATCTGTTTAAGTACCATGAGGATACATTCTGGACTGCTCTGTGATTGGTTGGTTAACAAATCATGTACAAAAGAAGAATTTTTCTTCATGTGTTCTCTGTGATATTTGTATTTAAGAATTCACTGTCACTAAATTTGCTTTTCACATTTTAAAAAGTAAATTGCCCTTGTGACTTTTTGTTTACTGTATTTAGGCATCTGGAATTATTTGGACTATGATTAAATAAAACATCTGCTGTTCTTAGCATTGTCCACGGTCCTCTTTGTTCACTGTGAGGCTCTCTGTGTTCCTGAAAATTGAGAGCCTCTTCCCAGAGATATTTTTGCCCACGTTGACTGTGTTGTTTCAAGTTTTTCAGCTAAGACAAGTCTTTGTTGCCTTGACTATCAAAGGGAGGGGGAAATTAATGTGACAGTCCCATTTGTAATTGCCCTTGACAAACCTACTATCCCTTTACCTGGATAACCCACAACTGAGCGGGCCACTTGGCCTGTGTGAAAAGTGCACCAATGGCTGCAAATAACTTTTAAAACTGCTACAGTGTCCTCCTTTGTATTTTCAAAATTCTCTGAAACTTTGTGAAGGCCAGAGAGGCCAATATGAGAACCAGAGAAGAATGATTTGAGTCTTCTGGAGTGAATTGATCCACTCAGCTAGATGGTATTTTTTTTCTTTGTAAGTTTACATTTTCTTAGTGAAAAAAAATTATAATTTAAATGATGTAAAACTATGATTACTGTATAACCTTTTCTGGGAAGATGTGAAATGTCTGTTCACTCGAGATCATCAAATAAAATGACTCCACCCAGGTCCAGCTTGGTGAATCAGTGAGTTTATGGGGTTACTTAGAGGAGGAGGAGCGTGAGTGAGAGCTTACATAGATGACCGTGAGTCATTCATTGACAGCTGTCTCACTGAAAAGCCCACCCCAGCATGATGCCTCATGAAGGCTGCATCCCAGATGCTCCCTGATCAATTTATAGGCAGCTCCATAGAACAGTCTGTTCTCCCTAGCAATATTTATTGCGTGTATAATCTCAGGGAGAGTCCCTGTGAGTTTTGTAACTTTCCCAAACCTCATGAGCTTTGTTTCTTTTGCTTCCTGGATCTACGTGCTGTCTCCTCCCATCAAGAGAGAATGTTAGAATCCAGAGGAAATAGCTCCAGAACAGTAATACAATATTTTTGAATTATTGACTAAATCATAACTCAAACATACCATTAAAATACATTTTGCATAAGCGTTTCTGAAGTTTAATTGAATTTAATTTTTTTCTTTTTAAAGATATGAACAAGCATTCCTGACTAGTTTAGTTGGATTGAGGCCTGAAAAATATTTCTGGACAGGACTTTCAGATGTCCAAAACAAAGGGACATTTCGCTGGACCGTGGAAGAGCAGGTGCAGTTCACACACTGGAATGCCGACATGCCAGGTATGGGAGTGTTGAGCTCAGAGTGTCTTTCCCTCCTCCCCTCAGTGAGCCTGGAACTCCTCCACACACCTTTCCCAATGCACTGTGGAAGTCAATTGTGTTTCCAGTGACTTTTATACTTCTTTACCCCTTCCTTCCCATCCAGGTGCAGTATTCTAGGGCAAAAAGGAAGAGAAAATTGTTAAGTAATTTGGTCCTGGTGTATTTGAAAATATGCAAAATTCCAAGTACTCACAGATGTTCTGAATATTCGCCTAATTTCTGAAAACTTAAGACTCTATGGGAAGTAGATGTAAAACTTTTCAGTGAGGCTGAATATGAATATTCACGTGCTTGAAATGATGGGCTCAAGGAGAAAACTCCTGGGGATCATTATTCTAGTTTCTTTTGTGTATCTTTATCTTTAGCCATTTACATGCCTTGGATTTTATCTTATCCTTCTAAGAATGACAAGGGTCATTTAAGTATCTTCATTTAAAAGATGCAGAAATAGGAACTCATAAATTATAGGACTAGAATTGCCCAAGCCTAGATATACACTCTCTGGGTAGTCACCAAGTCTGAGCTATTTGGTTTTGAACCAACCAGCTGCCCTTCCATTGTGACTTGCTTTCTCTAACTGCAGCTCGTAAGTGGCCTCTCTCACAGACACTGAAAGCTCCTTTATCATTTTTCTACACTGGTGTTACTGGTGAATGATATTGCTGAATATGACATCACTTGGAAAGTCCAACACCCTTTACAGAAAACAAGTCATTGTGCCGGAATCAGAGCTAAAAGAGGGATAACAGCTATGTGTGGATTTGCTACTTGGCCTGAGACATCCAAATTTCCAGCAGTGTTTTGAATTTGCGTTCTCAGTTTTGAGTGAGGAAAAGATGTCACTAATCAGCTTATTGTTTGTGCAACTGCTATTTGATTATGAAATTATTAAACATTATAGGAATTGTGAGATTCCAGAGCATGTAAACAAATGAATTCTTTTTGTTTGTTTCAGTCTTGGTTAAAGTCACAACTCTTCCTATGGAGCTTTGCTTGGTCTCTGTTACTTATGTACCAGGAGGATTCTGAGTAAAGAACCCTGGGATGCCTTTAAAAATAACAATTCATTAAACTAGAACTATAACTCAGCTGTGACCATTGAGTCTTGAGGACAAAATCTCTTGTGTAGTCCAGGGTTAGACAGGAACTCATGATGTAGCTGGTAGAACTCCCTATGGAGCTCACTGTGTAGGCTGACCTTAATCTCAGGATCCTCCTGATTCAGCCTTCCATGTGCTGACGTCACAGCCCTGTTGGAAGACATTGCTGACTGGTTGAGATTGCAGTCTCTCATGGCCGGGCAGCTTTTTCCAAAAGCTCAGCAACATGGAAACTCCCTCCCTCCCCAGCAAAGCTTCCTGCTCTCTACCTAACCTTATCTGGAGGTTGTCTCTAAGCCCAGGATGCCTGACTTATCTCAAGGGTGACTCTTGACACAGTTCCCTGCAAATGCTCTTCCCCTGATGACCCACATGGTAACTAGGCAAGTGCTCTAGCTATTTTGATAGGACCCTACTGCCACATACGAAGCCTTGTGATAGGATCGTGCCACTTAAAGCAAATTAGGGTTTGTCCCTCAGCTTTCCAATCCTATATATTCCCTATACTCTGGAAAAAAGTTGAGCTATTTCGCCAAAAGTAGTCTCCTGGAGGGCTGTCTCCATTTGTGCTCACAGGCTGCATCCAAAGCTTTCTGTTGCTGCTTCTGCCCCTTGGCCCTTGCAGACTGGTGACCAATAGAGGGAAAAGAGGACCCCGCACAGCCCTTGTCATCAGGCCCCACCACAGCATAGGTACTGGAGAGAAAGACGATGTTTTCGGCTCAAGAGATGTTGGCTGAGTGCCAGAGTGCACAGCTTCCGGAACAGGCAGGGCATTTGGGTGCCCAGCCTGAGTGTCAGGCAAGAGGAATGACTCTTGTGATCAGTGGGTCCCTGGAGTCTCAGCTGTCATCCATCACAGAGTAGTCAGTTTCAGCGCAAGACTGAGAGAGGAAGGAGAGGACTCTTGGAATCTGAGGCTCAGGTGTCAGGAAATTGGCGACTTTAGAGAAAACATTCTAGAGAAGTGATATGTCCTTGGAACTATGATTATAAACTTTTAAGCACTTAATATCCTTTGAAAACTACTAATACTAGCTCCTCTTAGCAGCAAGAATCTTGATGTTTTCAAACCTCTGTGTTACTTCTTGCTACAATGACCACAGAAGAGAATGAGGAAGTGTTACTCTTGTTGTGATCATTGTTTGACTTTTATGAGCTCCTTTGTTACCTGTAACCCAACCCTGCACAATAGGGCCTGCCATTTGCAGCTTAAGATGAGGAAGGAAGAGAGCTTGAGGAGCTTACCCAAATCCTCCAACTCAGATGTGTCTTGTTTGGAAATCTATCAAGGGCCTTGGTTCTGAAGCATGAAGTGGACCATGGCAGGAGGAGGGAAATCTCAGAAAAGTAAAAAGGAAAGGAGGAAGGCCGGCAGGAGGGCAGGAAGGAAAATCCATTACGCTATGATCATTGTATTATAGCAGAAATATTTTATTAGTAAATGTCAAATTTTGGGCCACCCAGGCAGATGTGGAAAATATAAAAATGCCTTCAAAACTCCCTACACTTATGATGATCATGTTGGAAATATAAAACCCACGAATAAAAGGCAAAGATAAGGTGGTGATCCAAATTCCAAATGCTGAATTTCCTTATCACATGCAAGGATGTGCCACTCTATCTCACCACCTTGCCTTTCTTGAGCATGGCAGGTCTTGAGTAAGCACCTGTTGACTGAGTTCTACTTTGTGTTTCATGCAGGAAGAAAGACAGGATGTGTTGCCATGAAAACTGGGGTGGCAGGTGGTTTATGGGACATTTTGAAATGTGAAGAAAAGGCGAAATTTGTGTGCAAACATTGGGCAGAAGGAGTGACTCGCCCACCAGAGCCCACAACAACTCCCGAACCCAAATGCCCAGAAGACTGGGGTACCACCAGCAAAACCAGCATGTGCTTCAAGGTAAGTATCACTTGCTAAACTAATAAATTTGAAATACCCGGGAACTAAAAACAAACAACAACAATAATAAAACACACAGCTCAGGTTCTACATGCAGAAATTTTAATCTGATTTTGTTGATGGAGCGTGCCTTGGATAGATACAAATGACTCATTAACTGAGACCCACAAACACAGGCCACAGGACAGGTAGGACCTTCCCTCTTACATCATCTGCTTGTTGTTATCATTCCCTCTGCTTCCTCTCCATTTCCCATGGCTTTCTAACCCTGTTCTGAGCTTGCCATCTTCATTTTGGTAAAGAATTGCCCCTATTTACTCTAAGTTCTGGCATTTCATTTTTGCCCTGGCTTTCAAGCCCAAGCTTTCTGCTAGCTTAATTGATAAACTGGTCTACAGTTATGTTATATTAGTATTACAGAGTTCATGCTTCGTTTCTTATTTAACCCATAATGACTATAATGATGGAAGATTAAAGTGTTGCAACTACATAGCCCCTCAATACCTTTATACGAGGATTCAATGTTCTGCCATTATTTTATATATTCTTAGATTGAACCCTCTGTTTTCTCTTTTTGCAATCAAGTTCACCAGTAGTCAACCAGTCAAACACAAATAGGAACAAGACCAGAAACAAAAGCAAAACAAACAAATAAAAAATAAAATCACAGCTCTAATGAAATAAGGATTTGGGCCTTTTTTCCTCTTTGTTATCATAATCTTCATAGAAAAATTTAGATTTATTTTAATACAGAAATGTATCTACTGCTTAATGGTAAAGTCTTATGCTCAAGACCTCTTTTGTTCAGTCCCTTTCAAAGGCACATGACCTTGACATGCTTCAGAAGACAGTTTGGTGGGATAGATGAAGAATTCAATCAGAGCCTAGGGATGTAGCTCAGGTGTAGAGCCCTTGTTCAGTGTGTGAGAGGCGCAGGGTTCCACCTCCAGTGCTGAAGAAAGAAAAAATCACTTGTGAGAAGATGAAGTTGTCTGGGTTCTAACTCAAGATGGCCATGATGTGT